>BQNB010002193.1:0-102436 GCA_026074375.1 Tanacetum coccineum
TTTGTTCCAAACTCACACACCACTAGACCAAAATTTTGAATATTTCTAAAATTTTTGATGTTCGAAACATGAAAACCTGAAATTTCGAAACAATTTCAATATTTTGGATTTTTGGATATCCAAAATGAAAACATATCTTTCATTTTTCTATGTCAAAAGTCACCTGCATCAAAACTGAATAGCATCATTGAGATATAATATACTTTTTGAATTCCATAAAACTTTGTCAATTTATGTACTTCATAAATTTTGAGTATGTTAGGTGTATATTTTCTATTATTAAAATTAAACGGGTTGTTTCTGATGTGTCCAAGCAAGTTAAATGGAAATGATGTTGTTGATGGCTTCCGGATTGTTAATGAGTGACGAGTGGGAGTGGTTTCTAAATCAACAAAAAAGATGTGAAAAATAGTGAGTATAATGAGTGTGGCGTTAAATGGAAATGATGTTGTTGATGGAGAACGTGTTTATATAAGGGTGTAAGATGTGAAGATGCAGATGAAGATTTATGAGTGTTTGTGTAAGGGTGTAAGGACGTATTTATGAGTGTTGTTGATGGAGAACGTGTTTATATGATGATGAACACATATAATTAGATAAGGCAAGGAAAAAAGGATAGAGATCCTCTAAAGTTCAAACAAACTTTACAGGTAAAGTTCTCTCACAACATAACAATGGGGTCTACAGAGGGACATGTTTACCTTATTAGTGTGAGGAAACTTTACCGGTAAAGTTCGTTTGAACTTTAGAGGATCTCTATCCGAAAAAAAGGTGGTGGATAATTTAGCTATGACGTCTTTAATTTAATATTTTATTTGTAAAACTTAGTAGTAGACGGGAAAAACGAATATACCCTTGCACGATAAGAATTAACGGATGTTAACAAGAGCTGTTAAAAGGAGGGACAACACTACATAACGTTCCGCACTTAAACGTGAATGGTGCATTATTTTTAACTAAAAAACAAAACTTATCGGTCAATGTATACCACAAGAACATACCATGCAATTTACTCTGATTCTAAATTATATACACTACAACATTCGCTGCTATCCCAGGCGACATTTTGGTACCTTCGTCGGGAATTGTTTTCCCCGGCGACATGTCGCCGGCAAGACTACGTCAGGGAAGGCTCGAAGGGGATTGAATCCCCGGCTATTTGGCTCGTCAATTGTTGTCATTAACAACATTTAATTAATTAATTAACTAATTTTTCTCGTAAGAATCCCCAACGACATATCATTATAGAAAATATTTTCATAGTTGACTAAGTCAACTATTTACCAAGAATCCCCGGCGACACGTGCCACTTTCCTCGGCGACATGTCGCCGGCTCCTAGGTAAGAGCTGCTCCGCAGCAGCCTCCACAACAGGCGTTTTCTAGATTTTTTCTAAAAATATTTCTGGAAAAAATCTACCAATATATAAACTTGTATAACAACAAAACACACTACCCAAATACATTACAACTTGTACAAAACCACAAAATAATATAACAGATCAACGACTTGTATATAAATATGCTAAACACGACAAAAACCGCATAAAACATAATAACGTCTACAAAATGGGATGCCTAGCAACAAAACTTGCAATATCCGCAAGATACAAGTTGACAAATGTTTAGATAACATGTTCTAAATGTACAATAACAATATACGGGTAGCCAAAATATACTTCAACACACAAAATAGCATATATGTACCAATGTATAACATGTCCTAAATCTCCTCATCCCCGCCGGCATCCTCATCCCCGCCCTGCTCATCATCCCCGCCCCCTCCACTCCTGCTTCCACCACCGACCTCATGTTGTGACTCAAGCTGCGTAAGCAGCTGGGACACCCGGTCATCACTCCTGGCTACCTTCCTTAGCAAATTTAGCTCTTTCCTTATCCGCTTACTATCTTCTTTTATCTCATCAACATCGGTATCGATGTATGTACCTCGAGGCTTGTTGATAGACATGTCTTCCCTGCCATGTCGGACTAAAACCCTACCAACACTGGGAATGTGCCCTCGCTACTTGCCCTTTCAAACCATGGACATTATCTGCTCCTCGGTGTAGGGCACACCCGTCGGCGTATTGGTGCCTAGATCCCTCAGCCAGATCATCTCCTCCTATGTAGTGACAAAAAAACGAGATAGTTTATATATTAGTCGGGTTACTACATTATGTCTCGTTAAATTATTAAAGTGCGTGTTTTGAAAAATACTTACATATTGAACTCGTGCCTCGTCCTGCGCAAATTTGTCGGCATAAGTATGTGTATCGAAGAAGGTCTATATGAGGGACGGGTACTCATGAGTCTTGGAGCTCTTCATATGTACATATATACGTATATAAGATGAAACAAATTAAATACGAAAAATCACAACACACCATGTATATAATGAACTATCGATACGATAATAATATAGTATATAATATATAGTATATATATATATATATATATATATATATATTATATATATGGTGTGTTGTGTGTGTGTGTGTGTGTTGGTGGTTGTGTGTGGTGTGTGTGTGTGTGTGTGTGTATGAGTGTGTGTGTGGATGTGTAAAATAATTAAATGTGATTACCTTGCTGATCGCGGGGATCAGCAAGTGATCGGGATCCTATCTCGGCACAAGACCTTGCCTTTCCTGGTTTTTGAGCATTTTCAGCATCTCGGAGGAGCCAACGTCCTTAGGGTCAAGCCAATAAGTTTTTAATCTGTGTACTCAGTCTACCTGCATGACGATCTGTCGGGAGGTCGGGATCCTGATGGCTGCTACATGATCACGCACCTTCGGGTCTAACAATCATAATGTTTTGCCTTTAAAGGCAGACTTGTTGTTACATAAGACATTGGACATATGAACGATGCCCTTCTTGATTTTTTGCCAAAGCTTGGAGTAGATGTGGGGCGTCAAATCAAAGTGTTGCTGCAATCATAGATAACCAAAATAGATATAGAGATTTAAATAAATAAACAAATTTAGATAAATATACACATTTAAATAAATGAACACGATAATAAAATAATATAAAAGGATAATGAAATAACTAACCGTGAGCCATCCCAAGACCCCCACCTTCTTCTCCTCCTTGATTTTATGCCATGAAGGGTAGTACATCAGGTATTCCTTGGCGAGCTCGCCAACTAGGTTACTCCACCGCCCAGAGTTCTCACCGAGATGAAGCATCGTGCCTTTATCGTTCCACTCAAACCGGATCTTCTGCGGGCCCTATTCATCCATAATTTTCTTTAGCCTTAGGTTCCTGGTTTCTTTGTAGGTCCCTATCAGCCGCCTCCCCTGGTGGCTTTTTTGCCACCCACACCTACAAATTCAAGTGATTGATAACGTCATAAAAGGCAAGCAAATTCAAGTTATCAAGTTTATGCTTATATTAAAAATAATCCAAAAATTCTTACCTTGAACCGGTGCCAATCAGACGTGAGGGGGCGTGAGGGTGTCCATCCAGGCTACCGTGACATCGTGCTAATGCTGTGACATTCTATACAAGTACAAGTAGATTTACATATAGAATATTCATGATAACAAATTTAATATAAGCATGAAGCATTCAAATACATACACATTCAAAATAAATATACACCATTTTAAAACAATCCATAAACAATTTCATTCGTTCAAATAAATCCATAACAATTTCATTCATTCACATAAGTGTCGATTACAAGTTACAATTCAAGATCAATCTTCCTCTTCACTAGAATACACAACAGCCACATCATCATCATCATTGGTGAGGACTTCATCATCGTAATCTGCAAAATCATAAGGAACGTCGTCTTTAGCATCAATAAAATCATCGTCTTCGTCAATATCAATGATATCTAGTTTGTGCTCAACATCCATTGATTGACCATCTATATTCAAGGTCGCAAAATCCAAATCATTCAAACTAGTAGAAATTGCGAGATCAGATGATTTGTTTTCATGTATAACATCATGATCGTCCTCTACCACGATGACACCCCCCTTTGAAAACTTTTTATGATTCACATCTTGGACGACCTTCCAATGGGGTGGTCTTCTGGCCATATCTTCAAGGTAGAAAACTTGTTTGACTTGTGTTGCAAGAATGTATTGTTGATCTTTAAACGACTCACTAGATGCCAAAATTTGTGTTATGTTGTTTTTAATGACAAAACGTTTAATTTTACGTCATTCGTTGCTAGTGTCGAACAACCTAACTCAAAACAACACAACTTTGAACTACAAATACATAAACTTGAGAATTTCTTCAAGCTGACCAAAATATATTTCTCTGTCCTTCTCACCAGGTGAACAAATTCGGTTGTTTTGAGTTGTGCGACGTTCATCGCGGCTGTGTACGACAAACCTCACACCGTTGACTATGCAAGAGTTGACTGAGATTGGAGTCGATGTTGGTCCACAAGCCAAAGCGAATAACTCGTTGCTTATACTTGGGTATTTGTCTATGTAACGTTGACGGATCTATGAAAAATATAGGATTAGATAGAGATGAGTAATATGTAGTCGTTTTACAGCGAAATACACATAACAAGTTTAAGTTTACCTACGGCCCAAACTAGCCAGGGAATTCTTCTTTCATGTCTTGGTTAGGAAATTCCTTGAAAAATGTTCATGGTATTAGAATAAGTCGTCGAAAAGATAACTTAGGAAAAAGAAGTTTTAAAATAAAAACGCGTACCTCTTGAACTTGGCCAGGTGCGTGTCGATTTCAGGACTGTTGTGAAGTACATACCATATCACTTTCTTTAATTCTTGATGATCTAACTGAATAACCGACCGTTCACCAATCGATTTACATATTGACCGGAACACCTAAAACTGACATGTTGGGGTAGGGCAGTCCACATTACAGTTGGGACTATTAAATTTTGTCGTAACATCTCGAAAATAATGAGAACAGAAAGTCAATGCTTCTTCTGCAACATAACCCTCCGCTATTAAACCTTCCAGCTTAGCTTTATTTCGTACATAATTTTTTAGCTTCTTCATGTATCTTTCAAATGGATACATCTACCGGTAGGGAATAGGCTCGCCTTCACGAGCCTCTTGAGGTAAATGGATAACCAAGTGAATCATAATTTGAAAGAAAGCAGGAGCATATACCGTTTTAGGTTGTCCTCGACTACGGTCGGCTTTAGGTTGTGGTCGGAAATGGTCAGCCGCGGTCGGCTACGGTCGGCTATAGGTTGTCCCCGACTACATATATAACGCGAAAACACAAATTAATAACTATAAATGTTTGCCAACGACATGTCCTCGGGGATACCAAAAGGCAAAAAAAGAGTATACCTTCGGCTGTGGACTCGGTTGTTTAATGTCTGTTTAATGTCGGCTGGTAAGGCGTTCTCTCCCTCGGGTGGCTCTGTCTCGGATGCCCATTGTTAACTGCCTTATACTATATATATGTGTGTTTGTTGTATATATATTATATATATATAGATATATATATATATATATATATATATATATATATATATATATATATATCTACATTATATATAACAGGAGGCGTTTGACAATTTTATTCCACGTCATAACGCCATGTCATCATGCAAGCCATGTCATCACTATTTATCATAAATTTCAGATTTTTTTTGATTTTTTATAAAAATTATGTCTATTGCAAGATTTGAACCTGAGTCTACGGGTTCACAAACAAGTACCTCAACCAATGGAGCAAGCCAGAAGTTGTGATATACATTGAAAATCAAATATATTATGCTTTAAAAATAATACCATTAAATTTGAAAAATATATTGATAGCATATATGAATAAAAAACACACAGTAATCTTTTCATTCGTATACTCACAAAACCCTAATATCATTTGTATCTTCACAAATGCATTCATCATCAAAAAACCCTAAATCCATCAAGAAGGAGCTAACCCTAATAAGAGGGCAAACATGGTATGAACAACAATCACTACAAGAAAAACTAGAACGGGCGACGAACTTTTCCCGGGCGACATTTGTCGCCTGGGAAAGGTCGCTAAACGACAAAAATCCATCCGACGTGGCACCAATTCTGATAGACTTTTTAGTCAAAGTATGTGGTGAGTTTCCCGGGCAACATGTCGCCCGGGATAACTTGGTTTGAGTTTGACCAAAATAATCAACGAAAATCCTGGCGGCAAATTTTCCCGCTCAACTTTCCCTGGCGACATGTCGCCCGGGATAATATTTCCACGTTTAACATTTGTGTTTAGTGATAATTAATGTGTGTTAGTGTATAAAGCTTTTTGTAACATGTTTCCCGGGCGACATGTCGCCCGGTAAACATTTTATTAAAATTTATACAGTTTTTTAATATTTATAAAACTGTATAATTTTTTAATACAATGTTTCCCGGATGACATGTCACCTGGGAATATTTTTATTAAAATTTAGAAAATACAAAATCACCGAAAATCCTAGCGGCAATTTTTCCCGCTCAGGTTTCCCGGGCGACATGTCGCCCGGGATAATGTATTTTATCAAAAATTTTAATTTTGAAATCATTATTATTTATAAAATATGTTTTATAACTATATATTTAAAAAGATACTTATAAAATATATAAATACTTATATAAAAACACTACGTTTTCTAGGTTCGTTTCGGTCCGATATGTCGTATACTCTTATTTTGTATGCCGATATGCCGTATTTTCTCGGTTCGGTCAGGATATGCACTACCATTCTATAGTTGAACATGATATACTGTATACTTTTTCAAGATGCACAAAAACAAACATTCATTTAGTTAAATATTATACACACCACTTCTAGTAACACAAACGACTTACAAAAAGACACTTAAACATATTTGAACGATAATCATACGAGACTTACAAACCGACGCTTAAAGCATACGAATTACATTCCAAATGACAAACTACTCCAAATCAAGTTTTCCCATGCTATTGTAAACTTCGTGAAATAGTGCGGCTGAATTAACTGTGTGTTGTTCCGGATGCATATACATATCCACCGTTGCCTCGAGTACCGTTATCTTATCAAGCAAGTTCTTGCAGTTTGAGAACTGTATATTTCTTGAAGTTCTCGGAGAATAGGTTTGAGGTGTTGAAGCTCCTGGAGAATAGCGTGGAGGTGTTGAAGATCTTGGAGAATAAATTTTAGTTGATGAGGAACTTGGAGAATAAATTGGAGTCGTTGAATCTCCAGGAGAACCAACCAGTAGACTGACTCGTTCCTCTTTCCATAAAAAAATTTACATCCGAAAGTGTTTTCGCGAGGCTGTTAAAGAGTAAAGATAATAAGTTTTAACAACTAACCACATTATTTATATATTACACAAAAAAAACATGTGATTGTTCACCTTTGATCGTGGACATGCATAGTATAGTTTACCATGGGTGTTTGGTTTATACGATTCTCGCAGAACTACATCTCCGGCTCCACAACGACACATAAAAGCTTCATATGGCACCATCTGCACCATAATAACAGTTTGATATGTTTATGGTTGTGATGGTAAGAATGTGTGTGATCTGTTAGTAATTGTGAGGATAATATCTGCTTTTATAGGAAAAATTGGTTTTTGGAGGGAGTATTTGGAGGGAGTATTTGGCGGGAGTATTTGGCAGGAGTATTTGTAGGGATGTTTTTGGCGAGAGTATTTGGCAGGAGTATTTGAATGATAACATATCGACTCATCCGTTGGACATCTAACGTGTAACGATAACATATCGACTCATCCGTTGGACATCTAACGTGCAACGATAACATATCGACTCATCCGTTGGACATCTAACGTGCAATCGATAACCTTAGTCCGACCATCCGTTAGAACCAGCTAAGTGTAACTTTATGCATATCCGACTCATCCGTTAAACATCTAATGTATAACGATAACATATCAACTCATCCGTTAAACATCTAATGTGCAACGATAACATATCGGCTCATCCGTTGACATCTAACGTGCATGATAACATATCGACTCATCCGGAACATCTAAATGAGTAACGATAGCATAACGACTCATCCGTTGGACATCTAATGTGTAACGATAACATATCGACTCATCCGTTGGACATCTAACGAATAACGATAACATATCGACTCATCCGTTGAACATCTAATGTACAACGATAACATATCGACTCATCCGTTGAACATCTAATGTACAACGATAACATATCGATTCATCCGTTAAACATCTAATGTACAACGATAACATATCGACTCATCCGTTGAACATCTAATGTACAACGATAACATATCGACTCATCCGTTGAACATCTAATGTGCAACGATAACATATCGACTCATCCGTTGAACATCTAATGTGTAACGATAACATATCGACTCATCCGTTGAACATCTAATGTACAACGATAACATATCGACTCATCCGTTAAACATCTAATGTACAACGATAACATATCGACTCATCCGTTGAACATCTAATGTACAACGATAACATATCGACTCATCCGTTGAACATCTAATGTACAACGATAACATATCGACTCATCCATTGAACATCTAATGTACAACGATACCAGTTACAAACACAATACAAAACGGTTTGTTAATGTAAACAGGGGTTTAAGGTATGAGAAAAATAACAAGGATGAAATATTTACCAGAATGTAGTAGCTTACGATCAAAAACTGAGCAGTGTTTTTGTTTGTGCTCCAAAAACACTGACAATTGAGCCGATGAAAATTTTAGGTGTTCGATCAGTGTTGTTGAGGCATGCGCGTGTGAGATACGCACATACTTAAAAAAATTATAATAAATAATTATATATTTTATAAAAATAATTATAAATAATAATTATGTATTTTATAAAAAAATAATTATATATTTTCTAAAATATATAATTTTTGTTTAAAATTATTATTTATATAAATTTTATTTAAAAAAATATAAGTATATAAATATGTTTTTTAAATATTCATTATTAAAAACTGTAAAAAAAATTAATTAAACCTTTCTCGGGCAATATGTCGCCCAGGAAAGTGTTTATTATTTTATACAGTTTTTAATATATTTATAAAACTTAATAATTTTTTTGATAAACACTTTCCCGGGCGACTTGTCGCCCGGGAAATATTTAATTAAAAATGTTCTGTTAAATCACCTGACTTATTAAAAAACTAAATAAATGATTTTTGGTAAACCTCTTCCCGGGCGACATGTCGCCCGGGATTCTACGTACGAAAATTTTCAGTATCGCGCCAATTAGCTAAAAGACAAAATCTACACTTTTCCCGGGCGACATGTCGCCCGGGAATGTCGCCGGGGATAACACATGTATCAAAAAGTAAGATCTGGTTCATCACTGAGATATATAAAAAGTTTATAAAAACCACCACCTCCTGCGATTTTAACAGCAGCAAACCCCCCACCTCTCACCCACCACCTCCTTCAGCGCCACCACCACAGAACCCACCACCTCGACCACCACCACTCATCACATAACCCACCACCACTCATCACCGCCACTTACACGAGCATACATGCACAGTACCGCCACCACCTCCTTCTCCTCTAAACCATAATTCTTTTCTAAACCCTCTAAATGATAATTCTTCTACTTCTTTTCTAACCCCCTAATTGTTGGTGGTGTTTGATTTTCTTTATTAAACACACCGTATGTTTTTTTTTAATTTTGTTTAAGTATAAATTGTGTTAGTTATAAATTGTGTTAATTTTCTTTTAAGTATAAGTATAAGTTAATTATTAATTGTGTTTTTTTTAAACAGTGGACAGTAGCCGAGACGAGCCGAGAGCCGAGAAAGAGCCGAGAGCCGAGAAAGAGCCGAGGGGCGAGAACGAGCCGAGTCGAAAGCCGAAGGTATGTTGTAACTTTTTTTATCCTTTTGGTATCCCCGGGGACATGTCGTCGGGGAATGTTTATAGTTATTAGTTTGTGTAAAATGCAAATCCAAACACTCCTTGACACTGTAAAATGCAAATCCAAACACTCCTTGACAGCTTATTTGATATAAATGTATGTTTTTTATTTGATATAAAAGGATATGTGTTTGGTATTTGTTTTATTGAACCCTTTAATGTATGAGTTTTAGGAATTAGTTAATAAAATTTTCAGAAAATCCCCTCTGGATTTAATATCCTATAAGAAAACCCTCAGCAATTAATTTATAAGAAATTAAATTTCAAAAAGTCCCTTGTTTGTGACTGCTTTTTGATGTTTTGTCTCATTTGGATATGAATGCGTATAATTGGTTTTAACTAATTGAAATGATTACGACAGTGTTTTCTCTCTTTCCTCTTACGAATATGTCTTTGAACACATATTTGGGGAGTTGAGGGGAAATGCTGCCGAAATTTTCTCAAATAGTAAATCGGTTATACGCATTCATATATGAGACGAATCATTCAAAGAGTGGGTTAGGATTGCCTTTCATAGTTGCAACCCTAGTGAAGCAAACAACTCCTATTCCTCGTTTGAATGTGTTTAATTAGATTGCTATAATAACTACATTGTCTCGATTAAAACGCAGTTATGGTAATTATAAGAGTTGGACATTTAGGGAAACTGAACAAGCATATATACCGGTCTTAAGAAATTCATCGATGATTGCAAGCCGTTAGTGGATAGTGCGGGGAATATAAGATGTCCATGTAAGTCTTGTCGTCTAGTATTGTGGGTATCCATCAAACACCTTTCAGACCACATTTCGAAGTATGGGTTTGACCCAAGTTATAAAACATGGATTCACCACGGTGAACCGGATCTTCCTCCGCCACCGCCTGTAATACATAACACAACACAACCTCAGATGATGAGTGACATGCCAACGTGCCTTAATGATCTTAGCTACATTCTTCCGAATAATGAACAAAATGATCCAACTCAAGGAGATATCGTTGAGACAAGTAACGAATCGACTCAAGCTACACGTAACGAGTTTGAAGAGTTATATGCGAGTTCCAACGAGGAGCTATACCCGAGTTGTGCCTATGTGACTCAATTAGACTTTATGGCAAAGTTTACCTATTTTAAGGTTAAAGGTAAATTGACTGATTCTATATTCAATGAAATGCTATAGTTTTTCCAAAATGTATTTCCCACCACTAAAGGATACAAGATCCCCCCGTCATACTATGCAATAAAGAAGACATTTAAAATGATCAAGTTAGGGTACGAGTCTATACATGCTTGTATAAACGATTGCTTCTTATTTCAGGGCGAAGATCACAAAGATAAGCAGTTCTGTCCGGTGTGTAACACGAGTAGATGGAAAGACAGTAACACACCGAGGAAGAAAGTTCCTAAGAAGGTGTTGCGTTACTTTCCGATCATTCCTAGACTACAACGTTTGTACAAGTCTAGTCACACGGCAAAGGAAATGACTTAGCATGCTACTGGAAAGTGTACGGAGCTTGGTAAGATGCAACACCCGGTTGATGGTAGAGCATGGAAGAATTTTGACACCAAGTATCCGGATTTTGCAAAAGAACCAAGAAATGTTCGATTAGGGTTGGCTGTTGATGGTTTCAATCCGTTCGGCAACCTTAGTCAGTCTTACAGCATGTGGCCGGTGATACTGACAACATACAATCTGCCTCCGTGGTTATGTATGAAAGAGAGTTCTTTCATGCTGACGTTGTTAATTCCTGGCCCTAAATCCCCGGGCAAGGACATTGATGTTTACTTGAGGCCGTTGATTGATGACCTAAAGGATTTATGGGCAAAGCCAGGTGTCGAGACTATAGACGTTGCTACAGGCCTTAAGTTTAATATGCGAGCGATGGTTTTATGGACCATCAATGATTTTCCTGCTCGAAGTAATAAAGACACTCCATCTGTGCGTGTGTTAAGCAAAACAGCTTATGTTGGTCACAGAAGATTCTTAAAAAAGCCTCATAAATGGAGGAGGTCACTTGAATTCAATGGTGAAACCGAAAACGGAGATCCTCCTAGAGAATTTAACCGGAATGCAATCATGACTCAACTTGCTAGATTGCCCACGCGTGTGAAGGGTAAACATCCAAGGTTTGGGGGTGTGAAGATAAAACACAATGTTCTTGTCGAGCTGAACTGGACTAAACGATCTATTTTTTACGAGCTTGAGTATTGGTCTTTTCTTACACTAAAACACAATTTAGATGTCATGCATATTGAAAAGAATGTGTTGGAGAGTATCTTGAACACTTTGTTAATGAATGACAAATCTAAAGACACCGCCAAGGCAAGACAAGACTTGAAAAGGCTGGGCATTCGAAGTGGCTTGTGGCTCGGCCAAAACAAAAACGGGAAGTGCTCGAAGCCTCAGGCTGTGTATTCTTTTAAACCAGAGGACAGAAAAAAGTTTTGTCAGTTCATTAAAGGAGTTAAGCTACCAGATGGGATCGGATCCAACTTCAAGCCCAAAGTCACCGATAATGATACCAATATAACGGGCCTGAAGTCTCATGACTGCCATATAATGATGCAATGTTTACTTCCTTACGGACTTCAGCAATACTTGCCCCCAGACGTTGCAAAACCACTAATCGAGCTATGTTTATTCTTTAAGCAAATCTGCTCTCAAACTTTGATGGTGGATGACATGTTGAAAGCTCAGAGCAAGGTGATCGATATTCTGTGCAATCTCGAGCTCATATATCCTCCTGCTTTCTTTGACATTATGATTCACTTGGTTATCCATTTACCTCTAGAGGCTATTTTTGGCGGGCCTATTCACCCTCGGTAGATGTATCCATTTGAAAGATATATGAAAAAGCTACAAAATTATGTACGAAATAAAGCTAAGCCTGAAGGTTCGATTGCGGAGGGTTATGTTGCAGAAGAAGCATTGACTTTTAGCTCTTATTATTTTTGATATGTTACCACAAAATTTAATCATCCCGACCGTAATGTGGATTGCCCTCCTCCAACGTGTCAGTTTCAGGTGTTCAAATCACTATGTAAATCGATTGGTTTACGGTCGGTTATTCGTATTGATCACCAAGAATTGAAGAAAGTGATATGGTATGTACTTCACAACAGTCCTGAAATCGACACGTACCGGGCCAAGTTTAAGATGTACGTGTTTTTATTTTGAAACTTCTTTTTCTTAACTTATCTTTTTGACGACTTATTCTAACACCATGAACATTTTTCAGTGAATTTCCTAACAAAGACATGAAAGAAGAATTCCCCGGCTGGTTTGGGAAGCAGGTAAACTTAGACTTATTGTGTGTATTTAACTATAAAAATAACGACATCATATTTTGTGTTCTCTATCTGATCCTATCTTCTTCATAGATCCGTCAACGTCACGTAGACAATGACCCAGGTGTTAACGAAAGCAGCGAGTTATTCGCTTTGGCTTGTGGACCATCACAGACTCCAATCTCAGTCAACTCTTGCGTAGTCAACGGTGTGAGGTTTGTCGTGCACAGCCGCGATGAACGTCGCACAACTCAAAACAGCGGCATTTGTTCGCCTGGTCCGGACGGAGAAATGTATTACGGTCAGCTTGAACAAATCCTCGAGTTTTCATATTTGTCGTTTAAAACTGTGTTGTTCCGAGTTAAGTGGTTCGACACTAGCAACAAAGGACGTATCCAAAATTTTGTCATTAGAAACAACATAACACAAATCAAGGCAAACGGTGAGGCGTTTAAAAATGATCAATACATTCTCGCAACACAAGTCAAACAATGCTTCTACCTTGAAGATATGGCCAGACGACCACTCGGTTGGAAGGTCGTCGAACATGTGAGTCATAAAAAGTTTTTGAACGGGGGTGTCATTGTGGTAGAGGATGACCCTGATGTTATACATGTCGACAACTCATCTGATCTCGCACTTTCTACTAGTTTGAATGACTTGGAAATTGCGGCCTTGCATATAGATGGTCAATCAATAGATGTTGACGCACCACCAGATATCATTGATGTTGTTGATGAGGACGATGATATTATTGATGAGGAAGACCCCATTCCTCATGATTTAGCAGATTCTGATGATGAAGACCTCGTCAACCTTGATATTGATGATGGTGTAAATGTTGTTTATTCTAGTGAAGAAGAAGATTGATCTTTAGTTGTAACTTGTAAAAGACGCTTATTTTGAATGAATGAATGAATGAAACTGTTATGGATTGTTCTAATGTGTATATTTATTTGGATGTATATGCATTTGGATGTGTGCATGCTTTTATTATTTTGTTCATAAATTTCTATATGTTATCCTAATGCTACCTGTACAGATGTCAGCTGATGTCGCACGGGGTCACGGCGGTGACGGTGGAGGTGATGATCGTCCCCCTCCATATCAGGTACCCACCGGCTGTGGGGGTTGCTTAGGCAACCGAGGTAAGAATTTCTGGATTATTGTAATACAAGCATAAACTTGATACATTGAATTTGCTTGCCTTGAATTTTTATGACTTTGTCACTCACTTGATTTTGCAGGTAAGGGCACCCGAAAGCCCAATTTGGGTGGCAGGAGAGCGGGCAGGCCGCATACCCGCCAGGAGACCCGGAACCTCGGGTTAAAGGCCATCACGGATAAGAGTGGCCCCGTCCCGATCCGGTTTGAGGTTAACGACCGAGAGACCCTCATGCCTCTCGGTGACCATGCGGCTCATTGGGCCAACTACCTCGGGGAGCTCGTTAGGGAGTTGCCCTTGCACTACCCTTCTTGGCGCCAAATGTCGCCGGAGCGGAAGGCGGGGGTCGTGGCAAAGATTGGGGTAAGTTATTTCATTATCCTTTTATGTTTATTTCATTATCGTGTTCATCTATTTAATTGTGTATATTTATCTAAATTTGTTTATTTATTTATATCATATAAATAAATAAACAAATTTAGATAAATATATAAATTATATCTCTAACTCTGTCTTTGTTGTATATGATTGCAGACCCAGTTTGACTTGCGTCCCCACATGGAATCCGACCGCTGGCCACAAATCTATGCGGGCATCCAGCAGCACCTGCAAAAGATCTACAATGGCAAGAAGGCTGCTCTCAAAGAAAGATATTGGGTTCCTGAAGAGGACGGGACTTATGACCTGGAGCGCCTCAGACGCGGACGTCCCTCGCACATTTCTGAGGTAAATTGGGATGCGCAGCTTGCATTTTGGAATGATCCCAAGAACCTTGCCCGGGCTGCCCAAAATAAACAAAACCGGGCAAAGAGCAAGGTCGTATGCCGACAGGGATCCCGGTCTATTGCCGCCCTCCGAGATATGCATGTAATAAATATTATAATTATTTTACATATATATATATATATATATATATATATATAATTAACGCTTTGGTGTGTTGTGATTTGTCGTTTTTAATTTGTTTCATCTTATATACGTGTGTATGTGCAGATGGAGACCTCAGCTACTAGAGAGTACCCGTCGCTGATCCACACCTTCTTCTTGACACATACTGTTGGTGGCGTATTCTTGAACCCCGAGGACAAAGCTCTTTATGTAAGTTTTGTTCCAAAACACGCACTTTAATGATTTGTCGAGAAATAATATATTGACCCGACTAATATATTAACTATCTTGTGTTTTTGTGACTACATAGGATGAGATGCTGAGGCTACAGGGTCTAGGCTCCAACACCCCCACGGGTGTGCCCTACACTGAGGATGAGATCATGGCCATTGTTCGCGGGGGCAAGCAGCGGGGGCACATTCCCGGTGTTGGACGGGTTTTGCCAGGACAGGGCACGGTCATTCCTCCCCCATCTCAAAGCACGCACTCCACCGATATCGCTAGGCTCAAAAAGAGGGAGAAGCAGCTCACGAAACAAGTGAACATGTTCATGAGGTTATTTAGGAGTGACGACAAGTTTTCTCAGATGCTTAATCAATTTGAGTCACAACCTGAGTACGGTGGTGGCAGCGGGAGTGGCGGGTGCGGGGATGATGAGCCAGGAGATGATGAGGACGGCGGCGAGGATGAGGACGATAGTTAGGGGATTTTGGGTAAGTATATGCTATTTTGTGTCTTGAAGTATATATTGGCGACCCTTATGTGAATATTTGTTTCCCCGTACGTTTAGAACATGTTATCTAAGTGAATATTGACTTGTATCTTGCGGATAATGGAAGTCTTGTGACTTCGTCACCCGTTTTGTAGATTATATTGTGTTTATTCGGATTTTGAACGTATTTAGCTTTATTATATCAAATGCGTTGATCGTATTGTGTTTTGGTACAAGTTGTAATGTATTTGGGTAGATTCTATATTGGTTTATACAGGTTTGAGTTTTGGTAGATTTTTTCCGGAAAAATTCCGGAAAAAATCTGGAAATTGCCTGCTGTGCAGGCTGCACAAAAAAAAATTTGCAGACTTTTCCCGGGCGACATGTCGCCCGGGATTCACATTAATAATTTATTTAATAAACTTATTTTAAAATTATTCCCGGGCGACATGTCGCCCGGGATTCCTATTAATAATTTATTTAATAAAATTATTTTAACATTTTCCCGGGCGACATGTCGCCCAGGATTATGCCTAATTAATTAATTAATTTTCGTATCCCGGGCGACATGTCGCCCGGGTAAACCTTCCACCGTGGCACTTAATTGTTTGACTGAAACTATGTGGGCCCGTCGATGTCTACCGGGAAGGAATCCCATTCGAGCTTTTCCGTTCCACTTATCCTGGGCGACATGTCGCCCGGGAAACGTATCCCCAACGACAAGTCGCCCGGGATACCCGGATTTGTCGCTGGGGAATATGGCAAATGTTTTAGTGTAAATCGTATATGTCCAGAAATCTATTCGAGCCTAAGGGGACGCACATGTTAATATGTAGACCAACGTATTTAATATATTAATGTAATATATTAATTAGTGTTTAACAAACGATCGTTAAAAGTTTAACAAGAATAATATTAGTCGTTAAAAGTTAAAGGACTAATATGCAAAACCGGTAAAAAGAAAAGGTTCGGTTTGCCCCTCTTTCCTTTAATCGGCTGAACCTCCTCTCCAAGAGGAGGTGGGATTGCTTGCTTGATCTCCAAGCTAAGAGGGCTATAAATATGAGTCTAAGGCTTTCATTCTCTCATAACTTGAAAAACCTAAACCCTAAAATTCCCTTGGTGCTCTCCCCTTGTTCGATCGAATCCCACAACCCTCAAAGGGTTTCAGTTTTCCTTCTTGTGTCTTGCGATCGAACCATACAAGCCTTAGGGTTTCGGTTTTTGTGATTTTCTACCACATACAAGGAGTTTTTGCTCGTGTGTTGAATACTTCATTGTTTGCTAAGAATGTATTGTGTGTGAATACTTAGAGGGATTATTCTTTTGATCTTTGGTGGTTTAGCGTGGTGTTATACATACGCGTATATTGAAGACGGTGTAACGTTTATTGCTAAAGCAGTGTAACGTTTCTTGCTAAAAGGTACACATCTTCAATCCCTTGTTAATTATAAGTTCTATACGTGTTTGATCTTTTCGCTGCGTACTCGTAATATGTTTAATGGTTAAATAGATCTAAAATCCCAACAGTGGCATCACGAGCCAACGTGTAGAATTTGTAATTACAAGTAAATAAATTTAGACAAAATTAGGGTTCTTGATTAATTTTTTAAGCCCTTTAGGCGTTTTATGTATCAAGATTTGATCTTTGTGCATCAACATTCAATCTTTATTGGTTATAAACTTAATTAGACGAATTCTAGGTTGTATGCAATTTTATGGATAAACTTGATGTGTTTAATTGTAAATTGATCGGTTTTATGTTTAAAATTAATTGTTAATTTGCAATCCATGTTAAATACATGAAATTTTTCATGGAGGGATATGTGGTATTAATCTTGTTAATTGTTAATGATATTATGCAAATATGATGATCAAGACTTAAACATAGAACACTAAATTTATGTGGTTTCGATCCACGACTTTAAAAGCTAGGGAAGACCTTGGCAATGTCTTAATGGGGCCTAAAAGTTAATTTATGTGATGTGTGGTAGCTTTCTTAATTACTCTCGGGATTATATTTTTATGATATATTCTATAGTATAATAAACTGCAATCAATGTTTTATTTTGAATGGTTAATACTGGACGCTATAGACTCATGGGAAGTATGGCTCATCCACTAGAACAAACTATAAGAGAAGTTTAAGGTGGAAGTGGTCAACACTCCTAAAGAACTCAGGTTTTTAATACGCTTCGCGCTGACCTGATTCTCCGCTTCTTTGTGCGTTCGATTGGAGTTACCGTGAGCCATGGCATGTCACTACAGTGTCATTATTTATGACCATTCTTCTTTATATTTTGAAACACGTTGAATCGTTAATTTTTTAAAGAGGTAACACTATTTATACATTAGATGTATAGAAAATATGTGATACCATAATAAATAACTTAATTGGGTAAATTTTTTATTAAAATCAATGATACGAAGATGTATGCATGCTTCTTCGTACATATTTGGCATGACAAATAAAATACACTTTTTAAATAAGTTATTGCCATCCAATTCGTAAAAATACTTGTAGATGCTTTTTACTATGCGTGAGACGTATGTAGATCGTAATCCCAAGGTGATTGTACACTTTTTCGTGAGACGTTAGTGTTACACAATCATAGTTTTTGATTGGACGACTTAATCAGTTTATTGGTGAGACCTTAGATCGAGGTATAAAACGGGATGAAACATGCTTACTAGAATATTATTGTAATAAAGTAAGTCCCATATAGTTTAGGAATTGCACCGGCGGCAATTATTGATCATCAATTAA
Organism: Tanacetum coccineum; assembly: GCA_026074375.1. NCBI lineage: Eukaryota > Viridiplantae > Streptophyta > Magnoliopsida > Asterales > Asteraceae > Tanacetum > Tanacetum coccineum. The sequence goes on from BQNB010002193.1 coordinate 18,675, forward strand.
CTTTTGAATACATCATCACTAGCAGATCAACTAATGTGGTGGTATGTCAAGTAGGATACTAGCCTTAAGAAAATTAATTGTTTATTTGATTAAACATAGGTAGTTAATTTTCTTCAAGGAGTATTATCAAAAATACTAATTCTTGAACTTTAACTATGTTTTGTAGATGGGACAACCTGTTCAAAACATAAACCAATCGGCTTTAAAGAGAAAAACTTTCTGGAAATAATTTCAATGACTGGTTTCGTCAACTTAAGTTAGTCTTGAGAGTTGAAAAGAAAATGTTTGTCATTAAACAACTTTTACCCGCGACTCCTGCTGCAGATTCCGAGGCACAAGTGTTCACAATGGAATGCAATTTAGGATGCATATAATGAGGTTGCTTGTCTTATACTCGGTAGTATGACTCCTAAGCTTCATAGACAGTTTGAAAACTCCTCACCATATGACATAATAAAAGAGCTTAAATCTATGTTTGCAAGCTGGAGTGGAGAGGTTTGACCTAATCCAAAATTTCTATGCTTGCAAACAAGAGGAGGTTAAATCGGTTGCTGCATATGTTCTTAAGATGAAAGGATATGTAGAACAACTGAAACGTCTTGGTTATGTGCTACCACAAGATCTTATTGTTGGTCTTATCCTAAATGGCCTAACTAGTGATTTTGCTGGATTTGTAAGAAATTACAATATGGCATAACATGGGGAAGACAGTTGGTGAACTACATGCTAGGCTCCTTGAGTATGAAAAGAGTTTACCTAAAAAGGCTGAAACACCACAAGTAATGATGATTAAAGGTGGTAAAATCCAGAAATCTAATAAGAAATCACTTAAAGCTAAAGGCAATGGTAAAGCTAATGGCAAGGGAAAGGATAAACAAGTTTATATCCCTAAGCCTAAAAACCCTAAACCTTTTGCTAAAGAACACCCATCTAAGGATGACACCTGCCACTACTACAAAGAGGTGGGTCATTGGAAGAGGAATTAGCCTGTCTATCTTGCTGAGTTATTAAAGAAAAAGAAGCAAGTTGGGTCTGCCAGTTCTTCAGGTATCTTCATAATAGAATTATTTCCTTTCCCTAATAAATCTTGGGTGTGCGACAATGGTTGTGGTACTCACATTTGTATTACAAAACAGGGATTTAGAGAAGAAGGAAAACTAAAAAAAGTAGCATTTTATTTGTATGTAGGCAATGGTGTCCGTGCACAAGTAGAAGCTATTGGAAGTTATGACTTAGTATTGCCCAATAGGCTTGTGATTTGTTTAGACAATTATCATTATGCACCTTCTATAACTAGATGTGTTGTTTCAGTTCACCGTTTGGTAGAAAATGGATTTGTCCAGTGTTTTACGGATTTTGGAATTTCAGTTTCTAAGAACAATGTGTTTTATTTTAATGTTATTCCCAGTAATGATATTTATGAAATTGATTTGCATGATGTTAAACCAAATGTTAATTCTATTTATAATGTTAGCACTAAAAGAGCCAAACATAATTTGGACTCTACTTATCTATGGTACTGCCATCTTGCTCATATTAGTTAGAAACGTATTGAAAAGCTGCAACATGAAGGGCTTTTAAAATCAACAGATGATGACTCATTTGATCAATGCATATCTTGTTTATCGGGTAAGATGACTAGGAAATCGTTTCCATATCATCCCGAAAGGGCGACTGATCTTCTTGGAATAATACATACTGATGTGTGTGGTCCACTTAGACATGTGTCAAGACAAGGCGCTAGCTACTTCATTACATTCACGGATGATTATAGTCGTTATGGTTATGTTTATCTTCTTAAACATAAACATGAGGTCTTTGAAACATTCAAGGTGTTTAAGAATAAAGCGAAAAATTATCTCGGGAAAACAATCAAGGCTCTTCGATTAGATCGAGGTAGAAAATACATAAGCCAAGAGTTTAAAGATCATCTTAAAGCTTGTAGAATTGTCCAACAGCTTACTCCTCCATACACACCACAACACAATGGCGTGTCTGAAAGGAGAAATCGTACTTTGTTAGACATGGTTCGATCTATGATGAATCTTACAACTCTGCCGTTATCCTTTTGGGTTTATGCTCTAGAGTCTGTAACACGCATTCTCAACATGGTTCCAACCAAGAAGGTTGATAAGACTCCATATGAATTATGGTATGGAAAAGTTCCAAACTTGTCTTACTTAAAGATCTAGAGTTGTGAGGCGCTTGTGAAGCGGGATACGCCTAACAAACTCCAATAAAGATCTGTTAAGTATATATTCATAGGATACCCAAAGGAAACAATAGGTTACTATTTTTATTTCCCAGCCGAAAACTAAATAGTTGTTGCGAGGTATGCTGAGTTTTTTGAGAAAAATCTTATAACTCAAGAAGTCAGTGGAAGGGTCATAGATCTTGAATAAATTCAAGATGAAGATACATCACCTTCTGAAAACACTAGCGAAATTCCTATAGAGGTTAAAGGTTTTGAACCACCTCAAGAGGAAGTGATTCCGATTTGTAGGTCTGGAAGGACACATCAAGCTCCAGATCGTTTAGGTCTAAATGTAGAAGTGGAGAAGCATAGTCTAGGGGATCTTAATGGACCCACTAGCTATAAAGCTGCAATGTTAGATTCAGAATCTAATAAGTGGATCGATGCTATGAATGCGAAAATACAATCCATGATGGACAATATGGTATGGGTCTTAGTCTATCTTCCTCCTAATTGTAAGACTGTTGGGAGTAAGTGGATTTTAAGAAAAAGACTAACATGGATGGTATTGTACACACCTATAATGCTCGTCTTGTAGCAAAGGGTTATACTCAACTCTACGGGGTTGATTATGAAGAAACGTTCTCACCCGTTGCTGACATTAGAGCTATTAGGATTCTCATATATATAGCAGCGTTCTATGATTATGAGATATGGAAAATGGATGTAAAAACTGACTTCTTAAATGGTTATCTTGATGAAGACATTTATATGGTGCAACCTAAAGGTTTTGTTGATCCAAATTATCCTAGAAAAGTGTGTAAGCTTCAAAGATCCATTTATGGTCTTAAGCAAACATTAAGAAGTTGGAATAAAAGATTTGATGAGTAAATCAAAAAATTTGGTTTTGCTCAAAATCTTGATGAGCCATGTGTATATCCAAAGGCTAGTGGGAGTAATGTTACATTCCTCATCTTGTATGTTGATGACATAATCATTATGGGAAATAACATTCCAAATTTACATAGTGTAAAAGATTATCTTGGAAAATGTTTTGCTATGAAGGATTTGGAGGAAGCAGCATTTATTCTTGGAATCAAAATCTACAAAGATAGGTCAAAGCGATTGATTAGACTTGGTCAAAATTCTTACATGGATACGATCTTAAAGAGATATAAAATGGATAATTCCAAACGTGGTCATATCCCCATGCAAGAAAGACTTGACTTGAACAAAACACAAGGTGCTTCAACACCTGAAGAGGTGAAGCGCATGCAAAATGTACCTTATGCTTTGGCTGTGGGGTCCATTATGTATGTTGTAAGATGCACTAGACCTGATGTTGTGTTCGCGTAAAATATAACAAGCCGGTTTTAACAGAATCCTGGTGAAAGTCACTGGACTGCTGTGAAAATTTTTCTTAAGTATCTAAGAAATACTAAAGATATGTTCTTGGTTTATGGTGGGAATCCAGAAGCTAAACTTCGAGTTGATTGCTATTACAATGCTGGATTTGAGACTGATATAGATGATATGAAATCTCTGACAAGATACGTTTCGTTTTGAACAGAAGCGCAGTAGACCAGAAAAGCTCCAAGTAAAGTACTACTGAAAAGCCAGCTACATAAGCTGAATTACATAGTTGCTTAAGAAGCAGAGATGGAAGCTGTTTGGATTATGAAGTTTATTTCAGGGCTTGGTATAGTACCAACAATAAACGAACCTATTATGATGATTTACGATAATTCAGCCGCACTTCATTTTGCCAACGAACCAGGGTTCAGATGGGCGCCAGACACTACCATAGAAGTAACCTTCTTAAAGTTCACACATATGATAATCTAGCATATCCTTTTATAAAGGCTTTACCAAAAGGAAAGCTTACTCAATATGCTAAGAGCATGGGACTTCGTTTAGCTAGTAGTTTCATGTGGATCTGTATTTAGTATTTCGATAGGGGATGTTTGAGCAATTTATTTTATGATAATGATACGTGGTATTTTGTTATTTCTATTATAAAGTATGTCCTATATTTGCATGTTTAAATCCATGAAAAATAGTTATTATTCTAAATTAATCCATTGTCGATTAACAATATGGGAATATTGTTAAATTAAGACAATTTTGAGTGATTGGTGATATTAAGGATGTGTCCATCAAACTCACATAATATTCATAAGATGAATATTGGATTCCCAACAACAAGAATCTTACTTTATGGATCATCGTCATTAAGTAATTCTTGCAAGTGATTTTATTTACAAAATCCTTAGACTTGAGATGCAAGTAGGTCTTGCATATGTGGATAATCCTTCTTGATCTAGTTTAAGTTATCCTGAAACATGAATAACTAATAAGGGCTATTTCAGTAGTTATTTTGAAACATGATGACTTGGCACTTGTAGTCAATATAGAATTTGTTCCGTCAATAGTTGAAGAAGATGCCACTGGGCCCCTCGTAGAATTAATCAGATGTGTGTATGGCCGTACCCGAAAACTAATGTAGATATGTCTCATTGATTTTCAGTAATCTTGATTAGTTACATATACGAGAAACAGAATCGTTAAATAATAGAATGACATTGATCCATATCCATTTTTTAATACGGTATCGGAAACAAAAGGATTGTAAATTCATAAATCATTTGTCCGTGTTTTTGTGAAACCACACTCGGATGTTTCTGGGAGCATTGGCGTGTTGCTATACGCTTACCAATGTTATTATACTTTTATACATGTCCAAGTGGGAGCTGTTGGAATATGTCCATTGTATAAATCGTATATGTCCGGAAATCTATTCGATCCTAAGAGGACGCACACATTAATATGTAGAACAACGTATTTAATATATTAATGTAATATATTAATTAGTGTTTAACAAACGATCGTTAAAAGTTTAACAAGAATAATATTAGTCGTTAAAAGTTAAATGACTAATATGCAAAACCAGGAAAAAGGAAAAGTTCGGTTTGCCCCTCTTTCCTTTAATCGGCCGAACCTCCTCTCCAACAGGAGGTGGGATTGCTTGCTTGATCTCCAAGCTAAGAGGGCTATAAATATGGGTCTAAGGCTTTCATTTCTGTGATAGCTCCATAACTTTCCAAAAGGGATTATTAATCACAATAAACCATAAATCACCACAATTCTCATAAAATCACCACCGTTAACACAGTACAATATGTGAATAAACTGACAAACGTCAAACAGTCAAAGGACTAAAAATGGAATACTCATAACACAAAAAGGGTAAGGGTTACATTCTACCCCCTTACAAGAATTTCGACCTCGAAATTCAGCTACTAACATCATTAAACAGATACGGAAACTTAAGTTTCATCTGATCCTTACGTTTCCATGTGAATTCAGGACCACGTTTTGAATCCTACCGAACCTTGACGATGGCAATTTTACTCTGCTTTAACTTCTTGAACTCCCTTTCCAAAATTTCGACAGGCTCTTCCACAAAATTCAACTTGGCATCAACTTGGATCTCATCCAATAGCACTTGTAGTGTTGGATCAGCCAAACACTTCTTAAGGTTCGTGATGAGGAGTTATTTTATACACTTTTTTAGGGTCGTTTAACCTCTTAAATCATGCATTTATGCCCAAAATAGGTACTTAATCGTTCCTTTTCAGGTATTTCTCATTTGGAGGGCATTTGGATAAATTACACGTGACTTGGGCTCATTTAGAGAAGAAACAGACAAGACTACGAACCTACACCAACATTGCTCAAGAATTTCATCTCAGAGGCTGGAGACGGCATTACAGATACAACGTGACACCGTCACAACGATATCCAAGACGGCGTCAAAAGATTCCATGACGGTGTCAGAGTACACGACCCATCCCGTTATCTAGAATATTCTTGTCACGAAGGCGTCACGATCAAAATGCGACGCCGTCATAGCGTTTTTCCTATATATACAAACCCGAATTTAAGGTTTTGAGTGTGTAACTTTAGAATAAAAAGAGGGTACGAACCCTAGTTCGTTTAGCAGCTATTAGGGACGATTTTAGGGCCTAAACACCCTATTGTACTTCCTTCAACTCATGTTTTAATCAAGTAAGGTTTACTTAATCATTCAATATGTCTTGTTGTGTGTTATCTATTGTTCTTGCTTTATATTTAACATGCTTGGCTAAGCCTCCTATTGTGTTTATTTATGATTCTATGAAACTTAGAATGTAGATCTTAGTGGTGTTGCTTCTTGTGATGGATATGCATGTTAGGTCTTAGAAAACCAACTTTTGTCTGCATCGCTGTTGATATGTCTAGGAAAACATGATTGTGTAGAAAGGATACCATCGGGTAACAGTCTTCATACTACCTTGCCCCCTAATATGGTTGGTCCACTCTTAATATATTTCACATGCACTTAGTATACTCTTAGGGGCCTTGTAATAGTCTTCATACTACCTTACAGGAGCGTTGCTCTAAAGGAATACTAAGTAGATGGCGGGTTCGTGTAATTCGTTCATGACTTAAGAAATAATTACATATATCATCACAAGTGTGACAAGGCAACAACACTAGGAGAAGCAATCTAGAGAGTAATACATGATTAAATAAACACAGTCTTTTATCTTATTGTTATCACTATTAGCATAGTTGTTATTTAGTTTAATAGTTAAAACCAAACCACCTCCCCAATTATATGATTTACTTGCTTTCCATAAAACATAAAAATGCAAAAATAATCTTCTCTAAACCCTTAGAATTCTGTTAGACCGTGATCAAGCCTTCCCAACCTATTCCCCGAGTGAACGATAACAACCCCCCAAGTCTTTCCTATACTACTACTATAACGATTAGGTGCTCTACCTAAGGAGTTGTAAAACTTCGTGTAGAAGTCCTACGACGACCGCATCAAGTTTTTGGCGTCGCCGCCTGGGGAATAGTTAGGTATTGGTCATAGTTTAGCTTAGTTCTACTCGCTTGAATCCTTTCAAGTGAGAATCTAATTCCGCATATTAGCTTTCTTGTAGTCTATCTTTTCTTTGTGCTATCTGTTTCGTAACCCATTCTCGTCAACCACCATGGGAGACGAGAATCCTATCCATACTCTAGGAGACTACTCCAAACCAAGCCACGAGGGCTATAGAAATACCATTGAGCTCCTCGTAGGGAACAATGTGGTACCTCTTTGATCCAACACTATCCGATTGGTGCAAAACGGATGCTCATTCTACGGACTTCGGTTCGAGGATCCAAACCAACACCTCAAGGATTTCCTTAAACTTGTAGAGTCACTTGACCTTGATGGTGAAGATAGGGAAAGAACGTGCCTGTGTTTATTTCAATTTTCCCTTCGCGATCAAGCTAACAATTGGCTTGAACGCCTTCCAGCAGGATCCGTCACCACATGGGAGGATCTTACTACCCGATTCCTTGCTCAATTCTTTCCACCTGGAAGGACTGCAAAACTCCGCAATGAAATCCTAATGTTCTAACAATATCATAGAGAATCTCTATCTTAAGCATGAACTTGTTTCAAGGACTTACTCTGAAAAATCCCTTACTATGGAATTAATCTTTGGCTCCAAGTGCAAATATTTTACGACCGCATTGATCACACCCTAAAACGTACCATGGACCAATTGGCCGGTGGTAAGCTTTGTGACCTCAACACTAAAGAATCCTGGGCATTATTAGAGAACCTCGCCCTCTATGACAACGAAAGTTGGAACGACCCAAGGGATTTCGCTAGGCCGGTCAAGGCAATCGCTTTGCCTCAAGATGTCCCGAGTACATCCGACCGCCATCTAATCGAGCTCAAAAATTAAGTCCAACGCTTGATAGAAGCTTATCTTGCTCCTACTCAAACCATTCAAGTGAACAAATTCTCTTCCTCATGTGAGATTTGTAGTGGCCCCTACGACACTCAATATTGCATGAAAAATCCCGAGCAAGCTTTTGTTGACTACGCGTCCTCGCGAACAAACGAAGTGGGAGGTAAGATGTTCACTCCGAAACAGGACTAAGCCGTCGGAGGCCGGCTAAGGAATATTAATGCAAAAAAGCTTGGGCCACTATCAAGGAGTTAACTCGATATGAGGATGAAGGGTGGAATGACCTCGCCACCCCGGGAGAAGGAAGCATCGACTCCGAAAACCTCGACATTAAACAATTACTAGGGGTCATGGAATGTAAAGTTGATACACTCATAAAGGAAGCAATCTCAATAATGGGAAGAAGCAAAAGCATATTTGGAATGACAAGCAACACAGTGTATCAACTACCCTCAAAACCATCTCGACAAGAGGAATTCGAGAATCTTGTGATGAATTTCATTCTCGATCAAGAAGAGAAAGTTAAGCAACTCGAAGAGTACATGGGTGTAATTGGAAGTGATTTCATGCAACTCTCTTTAGAGGTTGTAAGGAAATTAAAGGTAGAGATAAGAATCAAACAAAATAAAACGAAGAAAATCAAGAAGATCACAAGGTATCTCGACATTAAGGATTTCAAACCCCTTAATGATCATAAATTCTCAGAAACTCTTACGAAAGAGGTACCCTCCCATACACTAAAAATTGTCTCATCAAAGTCACTCTATGTCAAACACGTCCGCACAATCTTCCCCAGTCCACCTCTTGTAAGGGAAAGAACCTTTGGCTTTAAGCCTGGTACAAAGAATAACCAAAACATCAAGTCCTGACATGATGCAGAAAATTTGAGCCCACAAAAAGTACCCCACAAGACCTCCTATCATTTGAGGTATACACACCACCCGTGACTTACCCAAAAGAAGTAGAAAAGACATTAGGAACCCTGATAGAGGTAGAATCTTTAGATGAAACACAACTAGAGGATTTAAGCTTAAATATTTATAATTATGATATTCCTCTTAGTTCTAGGGAAGTTCCTAGTTTTGATGAGCCGGAGCCTCAACCAAATCCCTTACCAAATTATCCATCCCTAGATGTAAGTCTAGGAAAAGAAAGAGGCTCCGAACCACCCAATAAACCATATAGTCCGGACGGTTTTAAGATGAAGGAAGTAAATCATTTGACCATTCACATACCGCCTTCACCTCACATGGCATCTTTCTACCCTAGGGATGTGTATTTCAATTATCACCCATGTCTAGATGACCCTAAGAAACATTATGGATTTAAACCGGGTTTATTAGGACATAGTGGATCCCTAGGTGTTGACTTTTTGAAATTAGAGATGATAGAAGATGATTGGGAATTAGAATTTAAAGAAGATTCTTTTCTAGGAAAAGGACTTAACTCACCCATTAGGCTAAAAGAAGTAGAGAGTGTTAGGATAAAAGAAACACACCATTTGGAACATACTATTCAACAACAAATTTTTCAGCATGTGACCCCTTCTCACAACAATGGTATGTACCATTACTATCACCGCACTTTAGCTCAAGTGTAGGGGAACCCTCCCCTTTATCTGTTAAATTAGGGTAGAGTCAGGCTTGTGACTCAAACAAAAACAAGCGCTTTTTGGGAGGCAACTCAATATTACTTTTCCCGCAATTAGGAGTGTCATGTGTTTTATTCTTTTCATTTTATTCTATCATGTTCGAACTCTATCTTGTAATCATGCTTTGTTTGTCTTTAACCTCGTCTTAATTTCAATCAAAGGTATTTTGCAAATAATAAGTGTAGGGGAATTTATCCGGCTTATGAGCCAAATTCAAATATGTTAAATGAATTGTTTAGATTAATTCGCGTCATGTGATTGAATTGTTAAATCTTAGGTTTTATGCAGCCATTTGTACAGGGATTAACTTATGGAATCAAGTGTAGGAAATTTTTCATCAAAAACAAAAATTTCATTTTCATAGACTGTGGAGACGGCATCATGATTGACACGCAACGCCGTCACCACGACACATGTGACGGGGTCATAAAAACCCTGACGGCATCAAACGCCCAGGTCTAGAAACTTAAAGTTTTTAATTATTTTTGAAAATAAAACTTGCATAACATTTAATATATGTATACTTCTATTATAAACCTGCAAAACCTAATGAGTTTAACAATTCTCTCATCCTATCTTTCCTGCTTTATCGATTCAACCCTAAATTTATATTGTATATTGGTTTATCGCACATTTTATGCTTGGTGTAGTTGTCTTTGTCTTTGATTACAGGTTATATTTGATGAGAAGAAGCTTGGAAATTCTTAGGAAGTTTCATTGAATGATTCTTGGAGGACGATTTAACCAGTTATCGCATATTTCTTCTCTATTATTGAGCAAACCAAGGGAGTACTAGTTTCTTTTCCTTGTTTCCTTTTCCCTTTATTAGTTTTCACGAGTACTTCTATAGAACATTAGGGACAACGTTCAACTTAAGTGTAGGGGGAATAAGCCTTAGAAACTATTTTTTCATTTTCCATTTGCTTTGTCCTTAAAATGATGGGTAATATATCGAAATATAGCATAAGAGGCAATTTTTACCCAAATTGAAATTTTTTTATGACACATACCGACGAAAACCGAGTATTAATAGCGTCTCATGGATAGGAATTTATATGACTAGCACAATAACCCTCAAAAATCCACCCAAAAAATGTGAGGTTCGCCCTTAAATCTTTAGGAATTCGGGTATCTAATATTGATACCCAAGATAGTTTATACCTTTAGCTTTCTCGAGTTAAGGAGTGAGCAGTCACATGTGTTTATTCCGTTGTTACGGATGTATACGTGTGGTCTTCGTCGCCTTTTCTAAAGCATTGAGATCAATATTAAATTATATTAGTGTACCAGTAGTATATTAAATTCTAGAACTTGTTATTGTGATGCATCCCGAGACCGCATAGTAAGTATTAGGATTTGCTTGATAAGAGGCATTAGGATTAACCTATGTTTTAAACCCGTACTTGCTATGATGGTCACACTGATCATGTAACTATCCCACACCCTTGCCATGCACTTATTTTTAGTGCAGGATACCCCTAGTACAACCCTTCGAGCCTATCCTTTTTCATGGTTCTCGTAATTTTCTGGTTAAGCCGGACTATTAATGAAGAGCATTGTTAACCCTTAAACCAATCGTTACACCCAAATCGCCTTAGCCTACCTTGTATGTACTCGCTTTTAGTACATTATTGTTTTAACCCAAGTTAATTATTTGAGTACACGGTTGCTAAGTCCTTATCCTTGTAAATACAGTTTTGGGACGATTATGATTCATGGTAGTATTTATTTCGCGGAAGAATAGGGAAGAAAAGTTAAATCAATACCCCCATATGTTTGTTAGATGATCTCCATGTTATTTTGATCCACCTCAAATCGGGTCATTAGTTAGATTGTAAATACGAGTCATTGAAGCTCAAGTGTAGTGGGTACGTGTTATAATTGCCCTGTTATGAATGTATTATGTTATTTAAAAATAGAAAAAAAAGAAAAGATTGATGTAGAGTTGTGTAGAGTTTGTTATCTGTTCTCGTTCGAAGTTCTTGCTTAGCAACTCAAACCAGGTGTCCCATTCATATAAAATAATTAGCTAACGCACTTCAAATATCCACCCGAAAGTCAACTAATCCAAAATTGTATCCCAATCCGTTTCCTTTTCAATTATATGTTATCTTAAACCTACACCCATAACCCTTTAAAAGGACCTCATTGGATAGTAATGAATAATGCTCTGCGCCCCTATGCGTGGAGGTTTGATCCTTTACACAAGCCTATGATAATTTATGATACTATGTCAGGTAATGAGTGTTGTTTTTTCTGTTCTCCTGCTCGTTGTGAGGGTTAGATGAATTCATGAGTTTAACCGAAGAGAATGTGGAGATTTGCCAAAACCACTTAGGTGAGGTGCTTAGTATATTACTTTCGTGCTTTTAATTACGTGGGTCTAGAAAGGTTAGAGTTGTGTTGTAAAAATACTTTTAAAGAGTAGGTTAAATGTCCCCTAATACTGCTATTCTGTCTATGTAGAACAAGCCCATTTGCTTGAGCGACAGCAAATCCCAGTGTAAGGGGTTTTTGATTGAGGTGTCATTTTTATACACTTTTTCGGGTCTTTTAACCCCCTAAATCGTGCATTTAGTTAATAATAGTACTTTATTCGTTCTTTTCTGGTAGTTAGGCATTTGAAGGCATTTGGAAGAAATACACGTGACTTGGGCTCATTTAGAGAAGAAACGGACAAGATTATGAACCAACACCAAGACTGTAACACCCCCAAATAGGGTCGCAGCGGAATATGGGTCTGAGAGTGTTACTTCATAGATCAATAGCACAAGATATGAGAACGACCTTTATATGAGTCGTTTAAAATGATACATTGGATTTAATTAAAGTTGTAGCTCACAGCTTAACTTGTTCAACCATGTAAATGTAAAAGATTTTAATACATAACAAATCTCCAAAATGTAATGCACTTATATCTCTATTGCAAATTGACTCCACAAAATGATGACCACCAATGTATCCCAGTTTCCTGTACCTTATTGACCTGAGAAAAAACATGTTTAACGTTTCAACATAAAGTTGGTGTTTACATGTTTAAATATGTATAAATAAAGTAAGACCGCCTAGATTTCCAAGTGTCGTAATTTTAATCACATACATATTCTCAAAATGTAATTACGAAATGCACTAAGCTTATGACACTGAAGCTACAACATATATGTATGCAAATTAATGCAAATAATGTGCCCGTGTAGATATTCAACCCGCAAACATTCCAAATTGTTTTGAAGCTGTATAACATCTTTCGTCTTCGGTAATACCGAACTGTGAGCGGAAAACTATCACGCCGAACGGGGATGTCTATACCAAATAGATCTATTCTTAACCTTCGCGCTTACAAGCCAGTAATTAAAAGTACATGATTCATGGGCATGTGGAGTTATAGCTACTTAGGCAAACTCGTAATTTGTATAAAAGTGTACTTGCGGCCAATCGTAAAACAATCCATGTTTCTAACCCCCGAGAATTGTAAATCATTAGAATCGTATAAAAATGGGGCTATGAACTCACCTCAGTGAATGTATTTGATATATAATCAAATAAGTGAATCGTCACGTGTAGACCGAATGCAACCTAATTAAATATAGGTAGTCAATGAGTACATGCACTTAAGGGTTATGTAGAGTTTGGCAACGCGCACGTTAGCAGTTATAGCAGTAGTAGGAGCAGTTAGTGGAGTATGTAGTAAGCAGTTAGTTTGAGTAAGTTGTTGTTAAAAAAAGGTGTTTGGTTAACGTAGCTGTAAGCTGTAATTAAAAAGTGTAAAATTACAAAAAAGGGCATATAACCTAATTAAAGAAATTATAAATTTTATATTTGAGGGCATAAATGTAATTTTATAACAAACTGCTTGGAATAGTTCTGAAATGCTTGTTGAGGTGTTGGAGCGGTTAGACAATATTCAAACACTTGTTGAGGTGTTGCCAAATAGCTTCTTCATTCATAAATATGGCTTACTGCTTGCCGCTTCTAAACGCTCCAAAACGCTTGTTGCCAAACACAGCCTAAATAACTATCACAACATATAATTCTATATAGTTACATCACCACCTAAACATGTTTGTTTAATTTATAAAATTTTACAATATATAAATTTGTACTTTGAAAAATAAATGTCTATGTATTTGTATTTGTAAATATAATATACTTGTTCAACAATTGATTATTTGTTAAAAAAATACTTGATTTAATGTTTTTATTATTTGTATAAAGTTATCGTATAAATAGTTCAATCATCTTGTAAAATAATATTTATAAAGTTAAAAACATGCATAAATATTATTGAAGAATTCTAGTAATCTTGAGATCAAACCAAGAACAAGAGTGAGATGTGGGTTGTGATGTTAGTGAGAGATTGGATGGAAAATGGATGAATTGTATAAAATGAGATATGGAAAAATGGAACAACCAACTCTCTCTAAGACTAGCGAGAGGGACTTATATATGTCCCTATGGAGGCCCGGCCATGGGCTATGTTGGTTCCCATGGGCTCTTGGGCCGGCGGACTAGCTACTTATCTAATCATTATACTAACTAGAGCTAAATACTAATACGGATTTGGTAGATGACCGACACTTTTCGTGTTTCCAACAATCTCCCCCTAAGGGAGGTCACTCCAATTTAAAGAACTTTAAACCTAGCATACTATGCTCTATCTTTAGTTTTTAGCTCGTGCTCTTGACTTTCTCTTGTGAATATGTTGTAGTGATCATTGACTTCTTGGATTGAGCTTGTTCCTTGAATTTGTATTTGACATTGTGATCTTGAGCATCTTGAGATATCAACAAGCACACATCTTACGCCATCTTGTAACTCTTTGCCATTCTTGGAACTTGCATACTTCTGAGACCACATGCTCATTTCCATTCTTGAAAAGCTTTAGTGTTGCATCTTTCTTGAAATTCTTTAACTTTAATACTTCGACACTTCTAGAAAGATGTGTGGTATCAGAGTAGCGGAAGTCTTGAAACATGTACTTGAGCTTTCATGATGTCTTTATGTTTGTTGGTCGGGTATGAGCATGTGGCTATGGATCTTTGTGAGCCAGCTGGAATCAGGGACCTCCACCACCATTTTAAATAGCCTGCATAAAACAGTTAGCAATAAAGCAGGGGGACGAATATGGCTTTGTCATTCGCCCAGGTTTGGTTGGAGAAACCTTCAGGCTGTGTGGAATCGACCTGTTCTGTGATCAGATAGTATTCAATTTAGAAGAATCTCTTGACAAGATTTCCAGCTTTTGGTAGTATTGAATCTTTCTAACACATTAAGTATTTGATTCATCGCTACTTAGCATGTTCTATTATCGGAAAACGTCTCAAGCAAGACAGCACGATTAAGATGTGAACCATGTGAGTTACTATCTCACGATTGATTATAGAAAATTGATTTTTGAAATCAATCGGTGTATCACTTACTAAAATTGTTTTTGGAACACACCGATCGAGTGTTATCATTTCAAAAATTCATTAACAACCGTTTTGATCCATTTCTGGAACAAGTTTGATTTCTTTATAGATCGCACCTCTCGCATCATTTCTTTCCAGTTGTCACAAGTTTGATTCATAAAGAATCGCACAAGTTACCTACCATGAGCTTGTTTGATGTTGACTCAAGCAGGATTTCCATCTTCATTGTGAATCATCTTCATCAGTTTCCTCTTCATGTATTATGTCATCATCATGAGTTGTGAGCTTTGGATGGATAAAATCATCACCATCATCTTCTGATTCAGTCTGTTCTTCATCATCATCATCTTGAGCTTTCTCATCATCGTATGTTCATCATAATCTTCTCATCCTATGTAGTTATTAACGTCATTTTTATCTGCACTTCATCATCTTGTGTAGTCTCATTAAAAAAACGGGGTCATTTTATTACTGCATATTCATCATCTTGAGCTTGTCTCATCATTTGATCATCGTCCTGATTTCCAAGAAGATATCATCCTCTGAGTCATAATCAGGTGCATCGGGAACCCCTGGTGTAACACCAGTTCCTTCATCTGCACCAGAACCACTAGCATGAGAGCTGTGAGTTTCTTGACGGCTTCTTTTTGTGATTATTTTGAGTTGCTCAGCCTCTGTCAAATCCGCCTCAGAGATAGTCTCCAACTCTGTAGTCTTCTGCTTTCCTTTTCCAGACTTCTTTTCTTCTGGTGGCTGTGGGATGGCTTCTGTTTAGTGGTTGTATCTGTATTAGCTTTCTTCTTGCTTCCTTTTGTCTTTGGAGGAATTAATCCTGAAGCAATAACATAATACTCTTTGTATGATTCAGAGTTGCGGATATCCTCGTTGGTTAATGCTACCAGCAAGATAGTCCCGTACAACTGGGTGTCTTCATTCCTTGAGTTGAACCATTGATTGTTGTGAAAAAAATTAGCGTCATCTTCTGGCATTAGTGCCAATTACCTTGTTTCTTCGAGGATTGAAGGGATCTTATCCTATGACAAAGTTGACGACTAGCTTGGTGAAACGAGGATAGTACATCGCATTGCCCTTCTTCGTATTTTTGTTCTCAATCGAAAATGAAGTCCTCCCACAGAAGATATGCATAATCAAACACTTCTTTCTTTATAGTGTACGCATGTATCGCCATCCAAATAGTTGTGTAGCTTGAGAAAGACGAAGACTGTCATAGGATGGTTTACACTAAGATATTTGTTGGATGATCAGCAGAAAATGATTCTCCAGTGTTGATGCAGTTTATTGACCATTATACGTCAGTGATTTCCTTTTATCATCAGATGACGAAGACAAGTGACAATGAAGTTGAAGGGGAACGAATGTGAAGGTTTGCAAAGTCGGATGAAGATGCATAATTGAAGAGGATAAGGAAATGAGGCAGTCGAAGATACCAATACCAATCTTGATGGAAGTGATGATGGTAATCGATAGATGTTATATTTAACCCCAGGTTCAAGCCAACCCAGGAAATTAAAGACACTCATGTCGACCCTAACTTCCTGAGTAAATCTGTTGGGGTTCAAAAATTTTTAACAGAGCTACGTCTGTATCATCTGCCTATGGGACTTCCAAACATGCTGAATCCAACCTAAGATACCGGTGTTGATGATATTTTTGGACAACATTACTGAAGCCACCTCTCCTAATTGACCACTCTGTAACAAGCATCATTGGCAGCCATCCTACACTGCACAAACCATTCGCCCTCCAACACGATTCCTTCTCGTCATTCAACTCAGACAACTCCAAATTCTGACACCGACTACATACTACAAGCTCTCGCTCAAAATCTTCCTAACTTTGTCTTCGTTGTTTGGCTTTGATTACTGACTTGAAAGTGTTAGAAGACAACCTTCTCAGAACTCAGACAAACAAATCAAATATGCTGAAGCAATCTCCTCCAGTCCTGGCATCGGTTGATCAATATCTAGCAAATAAAATGCGAGGAAGCCCACTACGTGTCTTCGTGGACCTGCTCCAGACAGCAGTATGGGATTATTATAGTAGCATCAGCCATTTTATCTACCTACCGTTTCTTCATGTCTCATGTGGTCGTTTGCAGTCCAATTGAAGTATAAACAGAATTCGAGAAGAGTCTAATACTGTCAAATCAACAATCCTTGATTCAATCGCATGAAGGAATGAGTAAATTATTCAAGACCTAATAGTCAATAAGGACAAGTCTCCAAAACTTACTCAAAAAATCAAGAATTAGTATAATCGATCAACTCGGGACTTGAGGTTCTGGTCCTACGATCATTCAAAGGAGACAACACGTTTCTCCATGCTTTGTAGCTGGGCAAATCTTTCAGAACTAGAGCTAGAAAATAATCTTAAATGACAAGCTGGAAGCTTAACAACTTATCACCAGTGTCATCAGACATTCAAAGGCAGGGCTCTACAAGCATTAGTTGATGCAGTATGAAGCCGACAAAATCATGTTAGAAACATATAGGCATACAGGTCACAATAAAAAGACCTAGAGACGGTGCAGATGATGATCCCAAGAACCTCCGCTTGGAACAGACGGGGGGTTCCAAACGAAGAAGGTCAGGAAAGAAGAACCCGCTTTCTACAGTGCTCCAAGTGAAATGGACAACCCGACAGCAGGAAAGGACTACCACTACAGGATCTAAGACTCACAAGAAAATCTGCTAGCCATTCTGCTCCGGTAGATGGGAAACTATTCAAACTACAAGATGTCTATGAAACAACTTGCCACACCAGGAGTTGAAACAGGTGTCTATGGATGACAGCAGGACGAAGGGCTTCCAACATTCTTCCCTGACTGGTTTCAACAACCTACACGACTACCTTCTCCTGATCATGCATGGAATAAGTCTGTTCCTGCCGTTCATGAATCTGTCCAACCTTGGCTAAGCAATCTGGCACGAAGACAAGACCCTCGGGATGTCATTCTGATTAACTAAACGGACTTTACATTTGACTTTCCGCTTTTGTGATGAAAACCGGCTAAATGTCCATACACCCCCCATCTCCAAGCCAGTATACAGTGCAAGATTAGCCACCCGCAGATACAAGAGCCAACACCCTACAGATAGAGCAGAGATCAGAGGTCCCCTACCCCCTTTTTTTTTCAAACTTAAACACCAAGAATTGGCTAGCAGGTCCAACATTTGAGCTGATGAAAGGAACATGCAAAAGTTTGACTGAACTTGAATACTTTTGTGAAGAAGTCTACAAAGCCACAACCGAAAAATTGGACTGGATCAACCCCGAAGGCCGCCAATATCCTCATGATCTGCGACAGCCACTACCGTTGGTTCCAAATTCTCAAGGTTCGTCATGTGTATTACCGTTTCATCACTTCATCATATAACGACCATTGAGTTACCTAGTTGGTGGGTGAGTCAAGCCGCAAAGACTCTTACTTCGTACGAAAACTCGGCTGAGATTACGGGCATATTAAATGGATAGAAGACTTAGTGCCCAACTCAATGTGGAGCCAAATGATAGTCAAATATGACAAATTCGCTCTCTGGGGAATCTCACATTGGGGCAAAAAGCGAAGACAGTTCTATGCATTTGCGACCACAAGGGAATCAGCTCGTGATGTCTACTCAAAAAGACTTGCCACACCCATTTTTATTGCTTGTCACTAAGGTATGGAATATAGTGGAATGGCAATAACTTATGGGATCTTGCTGGATTACTGTACCTGAAGGATGATGACGTTCTTTACAAGTTCAAAGAAGGCGACTTCCACAGACTAAGGATCCAAGAACATTGAGATATGTGCATTCTTCTCGTGCAAGGAAAATGTGACAATCTCAACGTTGAAGAAACGTATTGCATTTAATGTCTCTTAAGAATGTTCTCAAGAAGCGTTGTCATCCAGATGGCGTGCTGGAAGATCTTCAATTGGGTGTTCCAATGCTATCAGAAGAAACTCAACCTCACAAAAGCCTGACAGTACTTAATCCAATCTGAGTAGGGACAAAGACGCCTTTATACACCATACCTCGGAACCAAAGAGGATTTCATATAACGAGGAAATAAAGGACAAGAAGAACAGATTGAGCACATTGCGAACTACAACAAGTTCAGCAATGGTACTCTGATGATGTTCGGAATGCTCTAAATGATCGCCCAGGGAATTAGTCGGTTGAATGGAGTATCTGCACAGACTTATTGGAGCCAACGTTGACAAAGCAATGCAAGAGCTATGATCCAGGCGATGAAAAAAAGGCTAAGACAATGGAGGATAATGAGTAGTTTGGAAGATTTATCGGGTGGAAGACCATACGGGGGTTGATACTACGCTACTACAAAAGGACCATATGATTTATCTTATGTTGTTCTCATCTTCGAAAAGGTCAAACCTCGTAATTACATTTATTTTTGTAATATGATTCATTATTAGTGTAGGACTTTTTTGCGTTGGGGCTGTGGTTGTGGGGAGACAAAAGGTGTGGCGAAGCCTTGGTTGCCGGCGGTTGTGGGAAGAGGTGTAGGGCGGCGGGTGTGGGGCGGGTGACGGAAAAGTGAAAGAAGGGGAGAATTGTGGTTTGTGAGGGGGTTGAGTGACGGGGTGTGGGGGTGTGGGGTGTCGAGAAAGGGGATGGGGGGTGGGACCCTTGCGGGTGAGTGGGAAGTGGAAAAAAAAACGGGGTTGGGGGGATGGGGGTGGTGGGAGTGGAGTTAGGTGAGATGGCGTAGGGGAGAAAATGTCTCTTGGCTGGGATGAGATGTCGGGGAAAGTGATGAATCGGGGTGGGGGTGAATCGAGGGGGAATGGAGGGGGGGGGTGCGGGGGAGGGTGGTGGTCGGGGGGATGGTGGGTTTTTTGTGGGAAAATATAAGATGTGCTCGAGTACCAATTTCTTTTCAAGAATTTCTTAGTAAATTCAAAATTTTCAAATAATTCTACTCAGCATCATCTTATAATCCCTTAAAAGTTGAGGGGGAGCAATAACATGTTCCAATCTGCTAGTATATCTCATTTTGTCCCCGAACAGTTTAATCAATGATATTCTAAATATCAATGGAATGTAAGTCGTGTTATGGATAGGGGAGGAAAATTGTGTGTGATTTAACCTCGGAAATGAAAAATGGACTTATATGTGTATAGATTGGCAGAAGTGAGAACGTAGAAGAAAATGGACGTAATCCACTCCATACTAAGCCATGCGTGTAGCGCTATCGCAGTATTACGATGCCAATGTTACAGGAGGGAGGATAGCTTGTTTAGTAGAGATGATGTGACAGGAAGACGTGCATTCAGAAAGTGTACAAGCTTTTGATATTAGATATCAAACACTCTTTGATGTTGAAATCTTCAATGTTTTTGAGGTTCGTGACTCATGGAAATACCCTAAAATGAGATGAGAGAAGTTTCCATAGGCCTTCGATTCTTTGTAGTGAATTTGTGAGAGGTAGTATTAAGGCGGTTTGGCTTACGGGATTAGATCCCATGATTCTAAGAGCCGCTGCGAGAACGCGGAGGGATCTACCCAGGGATATCCACTACCTTAAGTAGAAGTCCTTATGGGTATGATTAAAAAGGGGAGAGAAAAATGTGAAATAGGGAATAATGCACGACTGAGGAGGGAGCTAACACTGGAACAAAACCCAAACAAGGTGTTAGTATTAAGTCTCGGAAACGCATTGAAGGGGTTGGAAGATATGAAAAAGAAATGTAAGGATAAGGGTGAAAATAAAGAAGCCCTCCCATACACTTAGCAGAAACCGGTCAATTACATATGCTCCCTCAGAACATACACTCAGTGTTGTCTGACTTGAAGACAGTCCATGATCCCAGTGACGTATGCACAAACCCCTCCCAGCTACTTCAAAGTCAGAAGACTTTGTTTTTAAAACACACGGAGATACACTCATTTCTATTGCTCTCTCACTCTGAGTTAAGTTGATATTGAAAAGTGGCCACTCAGCTCAGCCTTAAGTCCCGATCATAAAATCAAAGTGCACATATTGAGTTAGAGCCAAAAGAGATCATCCATAATTCTCATTAGGCCACTTGTCAAATTCTACTTATGCTAAGTCATAAAATGTGAATTACAAGATACATTTAAGAGAGTCCTTCGCATTATCCTTGTGATTTTGCAGAAAACATCAGAGTGGGAATTCATTAACAATAGAGAAGATGGAAATCCTGCTTGAGGTCAACATAAACAAGCTCATGGTAGGTAACTTGTGCGATTCTTTATGAATCAAAACTTTGGGACAACTGGAAAAGAAACACGATGGTGTGCGATTCTATAAAGATCATATTGTTCTAGGGAAATGGATCAACGGGTTGTTAATGAATTTTTGAAATGATAAACACTCTCGGTTTTCCCTGTGTTACAAAAACAATTTTGTAAGTGATTTACACCGATTGGGATTTTCACAATCAATTTTCTATATCAATCGTGAGATAGTATAAATCATGGTTCACTCTTTTCGTGCTGTCTGCTTTGAGACGTTCCGATAATGAGAACATGTGAGTAACGATGAATCTAATACCTATGTGTTAGAAGAGTTCAATACTTACAAGCTAGAATCCTTGTCAATAAGATTCTTCTTAAATTGAATCTATCTGATCACAAGTCGATCCTCACAGATTATCTGGAAGGTTTCTCCACCAAACTGGGCGAATGAACAAAGCCATATTAGTCCCCCTGCTTTATTGCTACTGTTTTATGTCGGCTTTTTAAAATGTGTGGTAGATGGTCCCTGATTCCTGATCTGGGCTTACAAAGATCCCATAGCCACATGCTAATAACCCGACCAACACCATAAAGGATCCTCATCGAAAAGCTCAAGATACCATGTTTCCAAGACTTCGTTTACTCTGATACCAAACCATCTTTTAGAAGTGTCGAAGAAGTTAAAGTTAAAGAATTTCAAGAAAGATGCAACATTAAAGCTTTTCAAGATTGGTATGAGCATGTCGGTCCATAAGTTGCAAGTTCACAAGATGGCAAAGTTACAAGATGGTAGAGGATTGTGCTTGGTTGATGATCTCAAAGATGCTCAAGATCACAATGTCAAATAAAAATTAAGGGGAACAAGCTACATATTCCAAGAAGTCAATGATCACTACAACATATTCACAAGAGAAAGTCAAGAGCACGAGCTAAAAACTAAAGATAAAGCATAGTATGCTAGGTTTAAAGTTCTTTAAATTGGAGTGACCTCCCTTAGGGGGAGATTGTTGGAAACACGAAAAGTGTCGGTCACTTCCAAGTTGTAATAGTTTTAGCTCGTAGTTAGTATAATGATTAGATTAGTAATCTAGTCCGGCCCAAGGCCCATGGGAAGCCCAACTTAGCCCATGGCCGGCCTCCATAGGACCTATATAAGTCCCTCTCCTAGTCTTGGAGAGGGTTGGTTGTTCCATTTTTCCATATCTCATTTTATACAATTCATCCATTTTCCATCCAATCTCTCACTAACATCACAACCCACATCTCACTCTTGTTCTTGGTTTGATCTCAAGATTACTAGAATTCTTCAATTGGTATCAGAGCCATGGCAACATACTCTTGGGTCGGATTTATCTTTATGGTCCGTTTGGTCTTGTCACTTTGTCAAATCTGTCGTTGTGATGTTTTGGTCCTAACAGCCTATTTTTTTATTTTATTTTTTTCGTATCTTATTTTTCTTTTACAAAGGTGTGCGAAATTTTTTTTTTGCAAGAAACTATTTATAACAGTTTTTTTTGGTCTCAGCTTATTTAAGCTTATATCACAAGCTTATGTTTTGAGCTAATCTGTGTTTCTTTTGGTTCCATGTTTTTGTTGGTGGGTTTTTATATTTTATACATTTTTATTTTTTTTTTTATTATTTTTATTTATTTTTTTATTATAATAAATTATATTTATAAATATCGTACGTTGTATATTTTTTTTTTGGGTTTTTTATTTTTTTATTTTGTTTATTTTTATTTATTTTATTTTTTTTTTTTTATTATTTATATTTTTTATTATTTTTTTTTTTATTTTTATCTTAATATTTTTAATATATTTATTTTTTAATTTTATTTATTCTTAATTTATACTTTTTATTTATTTTTTTTATTTTATTTTTATTTTTTTTTATTTTTTTTTTAATATATATTTTTTATTATTTCTATATTATTATTTATATTTTGTTATATATTTTTTATTTTTTTTTTTATTTATTATTTTCTTATATTTATCTTTATTTTTTTTTTTTTTTTTTATATATTTTTTTTTATTTTTTTATTTATTATTTTATAATTATTTATTTTTTTTTTTTTTTTTTTTTATAGTTTTTTTTATATATTCTTTATTATATTTATTTTTATTTTTTATATTTATTTTTTATTTTATAATTTTATTTTTTTTTTTTTTTTTTTCAATTTATTTTCTTTTATTATATATTTTTATTTTTTTATTATTTTAATTTATATCTTTTTTTTATTTTTTATTTTTTTTTTTTTTATTATTTATTTTTTTTTTGTTTTATTATTTTCTTATTTATATTTACTTATTTTTATTTTTATTTTTATATTTTATTTTTTTACTTATTTTTATTTTTTTTTTATTAATTTATTTTTCATTTTTTTTTTTTTATTTTTTTTTTAATTTTTTTTTTTATTATTTTTTTATTTTTTTTTTTATTTTTTTTTTTTTTTTTATTTATTATATTTATTTTTTGATTTTTTTTTTTTTAATTTTTTTTTTTTTATTTTTTTTTTTTTATATATAGCACGAAGCGCTATACTTGGTTAACCGAACGAGTTCATACATAGACGAAACGAACCAGTTCAATCTTCTTCACGAACCGAACCATTTCAACACTGATTTGTGTTCACAGGAGTGTTACAACAACCGAACTCTAGTGTCAGTGCATTACAAGAAGAACAGTTAGGATCCGAACGAGTCCAAGCAAGAAGGAAAATCCGGACACGAGCTCGAATCCAAGAGGGACCGAACGAGTTGTTTGCTGGAGGACCAGCGAACAATGGATGTAAAATCTTGTGAGACGAAAGAGTGGAGACTATGAGAACGGAATGAGTGGACCACCCTAAAGGACCAACGAGTTATAACATAAGAACTGAAAACGAGTTTCACACTTTGTGTGGACAAAAGAGAGTCTTAAACAGCCATGACCGAACGAGTCTCGCAAACTAATTCCAGGCAACCAAACTCGCAGGCAAACGAATTCGCAGGCAACCTATCTTGCAATTTTAACCGAATTCGCAGTTACCCTTAGTAGGGAACCGGATTTGCAACCTACCAGACCGAGTCAACTCGGTAATTACCGAGTTGACTGAGTCGACTCAACTGCGTCACCTAAACTTAACAGACATGGACAGAAATGAAGAAGGAGAGAAGACAGACTCAAACTTAAAGCCTAAACAACATCAATAATAATCAAACCACAACAATCTGATACAACATGAACATCAACAACTGCCCTCGTCACATTTAAATCAAGAAATCCAACTCAACAAATTAATCCTAATCCCATCGTCACAAA
Organism: Tanacetum coccineum; assembly: GCA_026074375.1. NCBI lineage: Eukaryota > Viridiplantae > Streptophyta > Magnoliopsida > Asterales > Asteraceae > Tanacetum > Tanacetum coccineum. The sequence continues at coordinate 43,254 of BQNB010002193.1, forward strand.
TCATCCTTTACACCTCCAAACTAATCCTATCCTATCTCTAACCTCACTATGACTCGAACTCCAATAAATTAAATGATCTCAGATTCTTCGTGTTTTGATAAAATCTTTACAGATTTTTTTAACACGTGCTCATCATAAATCTGTGAAAAAGCCATAGCCTTTTTCTTTGATATTCGAACTTAAAGATAAGGTTTATAACAATTGGGTTATAACCTTTCTCTGTTTCGATTTGGAAAACAAGAAATCAAAACAAAATAATCCCTACCTGATATCTTATTTTAGATCTTGAAGCCTTTTTAGCAAAAATCACTTGTTTGATACTTGGTTTTCGAAAGACAGAAAGAAATTTAAAAGGGTTGCCTTTAGATTTATGTTTATGATATTGAAGGATAATGAATGGCTTGTGCTTTGCTTTGCTTCGCCTAAGATTAACAGTGATGGGACAAAGTTGTTGGTTGGAGAGGTGACTGCGTTTAAGAGATGGGGGCGGAGGATTTGATATTTAAGATGAGGGAAATTAGGGTTGGGAATGGATAATACCTAGTTTTATAACTTAAAATTATGTATGGCTTATGGTTGAGTTGGACTCACATCTACCAAAACCAAAAAAAAATATTGGGCCTAGACTATGCAAACCGAATATTTTGTGGCCGAATATTGCTTACAAAGTGTTGGGCTTTCAGTTCTAATTATTTGTAGTATTCTGCAAAATGGAATTTTGGTGAAGTATAAATTTGGTTGATATTATTTTGGTATAATATTTGGTAAATGGTTACGCTTGGGCTTCATAATGACAAAGTGACAATTTTTATGAGATAAGACCGGGATCAATTTGGATAAAGAATCATGAAAATTAAAGGCTAGATTTGGAATTAATTAATTTTTTTGTGACTACAGAGTTGATCGGGTATTACTTATTTGAGATTGAAGTGGCATTTTACGAAGGCGCGAACTTATTTTATCTTGAAGTTGAAATTTAGTCATTCATAGTTGGTTGAATACATGATGTTCAATGATAACTTGCTCGGGCTCAACAATTTATATGAAATCTTGGATTGTCTAGTTTCTAGCAGTCGAGGTAGATGGTTGAAGACCTGGTTAACTATCACTTAAAGGGGATACATTGTAGTTCTCAGTGTCACACGCAGAAGACATTATGGATAATCGTAAAGGGTGATGAATGTCTTATACTTTGCTTGGTAAGTATTGAGTTTCTCTACACTATTCTTCCAACATTAGTGCAAGCTTAAGTCACAAGAACGGGGAATTCTACTTCAGTTTCAAGTTTGGTATATCGGGTTTACTTCATCAGTGGTTACTTTAAACAGCCTACAAAACGGTTGGTAAAAAGATAGTCAAAGAGAGGTTATGAGTAGAGATTTGATCAGCAATTGATTCTCACAGGATAGATCTGAGCTAATTTATTCTTCACACAAGTGTTGAAAACTAGAAGGGAGGTTGAATAGTTTGCCGCTTTTTAATTTAAGGTTTATGTTTGTTTGTAAAATTTAGATTCGACTTTTGTGAATTCAATGCTTACACAATATGAACAATATAAGTATATGAAGTGATAAATTAAGACAAGAGATAAGAATAAGAACAATCAAACCACAACGCGAGGATTTATAGTGGTTCGGTAACAAAGCACCGGTGCATTTCTTCAGACACAAGGGGGAAGTGATATCTTGAGAACTTTAGTATGCATTATTTGAATTTACAGAGGGGAAGTGTTGTGAGAAGAATTATTCAAGCGTGAGAAGATACATTGTTGATCCAATTAATGCTTACCCCGAACGATCAATCACTAAGCTTATTCTTAAAGGAGCAGTAATATTTGATGTGGTATCCTACCAATTTCGATGTGCACTTAATTATTCTAAGCTTGTAAGAAAGCTTTGAAACTGCTCAAGAGAGGATTGCTAGTTTGGGGGGAAGCTTTGAAAGCTTCTAAATAAAAATATGTGGCATGAATTAGGGGGAAGCTGATTCATTGCTAGTTTAGGGGGAAGCTTTAAAAGCTTCTAAAATGACGATTATGTAGCATGAATTAGGGGGAAGCTAATTCAGAAGCTTCTCCTTAACCAGAAGTGTATGGGTTACTTAGTTCATACCTATTACAATATTTCTCCTACAAGGTACTACAAAGATGATTCATGTTGGAGTGCAGATTTGAAGTCAAAGACCACAGAAGACATCATCAGCTTTAGAAGCTTTATGAAAGTTCTTGTTCTTAATCATTATTTACTTGTTAGGAAAATACTGTAAGTAATTCCGTATATCGTCCCGTGGGGGAAGATTGTTAGGAATTCACTTTACGTAACGACATTTACAGAATTACCATAGTTTACCATATCGCCACACATAGGGACTAGTGTAGTCAATATAGGATTCTTATGTAATGTATGGTGGTATAAATACCCCTATATGGCTTCCATAGAGGGGTTGAGTCTTTTGTATCTTCCACATTTTATCAAGTTTACTTTCTCTCACTACTCTTTCTTACTAAAATGGCTATCATGTGGTTTGACTCACCAAGACCACCGGATCATAGTTTTCGTAATTCTTACACTTTTGTCATCATCAATATCATCTGTCTTCTCATCATCTTCCTCAGAATCAATCCAATCAATTTCTTCTTCCTCACTTAGTTCTTCTTCCGAGTATTCACTCTCTTGTTCAGATCCCCACTCAAGAATAACCTTTTCTTTAGTTGAAACCTTTTCCTCATCGGGAACCCCTAGTTTAGTACCAGTTCCTTTACTTGAGGTAGCAAAGACGACTGTGAACTCATCGAGAACCCCTTGATACGACCCAGTTTGGGTGGTATCGGGATAGGGCACCACTTTTAGCGTGTGCTTGCTCCGTAAGAATATAGAGAAGAATAAGAGATAGATTTGCACCACTATAGCGTGTGCGAGCTCCATAAGAAAGAAGAGAGAAGCTTAGAGATTTATTTGAAAAGCTTGATTGATTGAATAATGAAGAATGATTCGGTATATATACCGAATAAAAGGCATGGCTTGGATCATAAGCCAACTACAAGATAAACATTGATTTGACACTTTCCTAACACAAATTATTAACTTTTCTAATACGACACAAAGACATATCCTAAATAAACATAAACATAATAATAGATATACTAGCCCATGACATAAAGCCCAAGGATTATCATTCCTCACTCCTTCGAAACCACCTTGTCCTCAAAGTGTTGTCTTGAAAAACTCTATTGATTCCGGGATCCCATATTCTTCTATGAGCAAAAGAACCGGGACCAAGATTGAGGAAGGCGAATAGTGAGGCTCCAAAAAGTGCGTAGTCTCTTTTTCTACTACCGCTATCAACCCCCTTTTCCGAACTTTTATGTTCCAAAACTCTTGATAATGCATCAACCATATATCCTTCTTGAAACTCCTCCGGAAGGCCGGTCACCACCTCACTTCCGGTACCGTATCCAACCAAAAAAATGAGTGCAGAACCATTACCGTTGTCCACTACTTCCTTCGCAGGTGTCTCCGAACCTGAAGTTTCTGACTCATCAACACCACTGTTGCCAAAGGTGTCAGCAGAAAGTGGTGATTTGGTGATACCAGCTTCTTTAGCATTTAGAATCGAGAAACAATTTTCCCAGTTGTAGTAGCAGATGTGTTCTTCTTGGTTCTCTTGCAGCTCTTCAAGATTTGAGAACTGTATATCTAGTTGACAACAACCCTCATATATATTACAGCCCTGTAACGAATTTCTTACAACTATGGCATTCTGGCGTGATTGAAACTAAATAAGTGCTTGAACATGAGATGACTTCTGAAAGATGACGACTTTCTCGACATACCCATGAGGAGAGAATATTTTATTCAAAACTTCCACAGTAATATGGTATATCATGTGATGAATCATAACCAATATAATATGATTAGGCTCATCCCCTCTTCCTTGAGTAGTTTGCTCAAGATTTTGAACGTGTACCCTTGTGGTGAGTTCGTTTGGTTTAGCGATGGCTATGGTGGACTGCTCGTCCTCAAAACAGGCCTCGGCAATACGGGCTAAGGAGAAGGCTTCTCCTAAAGTTGTAGGTTGTTAGTCTCAAAATATTAGGTCGAACAAGGAAGTTCGTTCATTAAGAATATTAGGTCTCGGTCATTCGGTTATGTAACATTATAGTAGGCTAGAAAAAGAAACTAGGCTCGTTTAGTAATCTAATTGGTCACATGTATCGGGCATAATCCCAACCAAAAAAAGAAGGAAGATATGAAGAAGTTTAGAGAGAGAGAAACAAGAGAGGGAAAGTAGAGAGAAACTTAGAAGATTCTAATATTAGCTTGAAAGACAATAAAACAACCAACCACCTTTTCCTTGGTGGAAAAGGTGTATATATACCATTACACAATAAGTTGGACGTGTAGGGTTTAGACACGGATCGGGCTCAGGATTTGCTTGGGCTTAGACCCGCAACACATACAATATTAGCTTACTAAACAAGCCCGGTTTCTTTTTCTAGCCTACTACAACGTTACATAACCGAATGATCGAGACCTAATATTCTTAATGAACGAACTTCCTTGTTCGACTCAATATTTTGAGGCTAACAATCTCCCCCGAAATGAGTTCATTGTAACACTCCTTCATGAGATCAATGAGATTGCTTTTTGTCGTTAAGCTCTTATGATCTTGGTATCTGTCTTCGTTGTAGGCTTAATTCTTCATGCTTTGTGATATTTGATCTTGAGCCTTTGTCATTGTCTTTTGACTTTGTCTTTTGGTCCGAGATCTTTAAATCTTTCTCCTTGAGATCCTTGCCACCTTGCGATCTTGTGTCTTGACCAACATGCTCATACTATGCATTATCTTGAAAGCTTGCTAACAATCTCCCTTGATAGACTTGATATCTTAAAGGAAGATCTTGTATATCAGAGTTTGCGGAAGTCTTTGTCTTTTAGTTTGAGCTTTCTTGATTCTTGAATCTTGATGCTTATAGTATGTCTTTGTAGTTTGAGCATGAGGACTCAGCTGGAATAAGTGTCCTCGTCTCCCAAAATTATATGAATCCAGAAATAAAATAGTTCAGCATAAAGCTTGTGGACAGAATATGCTTTGTCATTCGCCGGAATTTAGTTGATTAACCTTTGGTTTCTGTAGGACTAACCTGTGATCATGTAGATTCAATTAGAAGAATCTCCATGATAGGAAAATCCTAGCTTGACGCATAAGTTCCATCTAACACAGATGTATTAGATGTTACCATGCTAGCTGTTCTTAATAGCAGAACGTATCAAAGCAGACAGCACGATATGAGTGAATCAGTTAGTTATTATCTTACCGATTGAGTCGTCAATTCATTTACTGGACCATTATCGATATCCAGTTATCACAAGTTCGATTCATATAGAATCTCGCAAGTCACCTACCGAGAGCTTGTTTGATATTGGCTCAAGAAGGATTTCTATCTTCACTGTGAATACTTAAGTATCACTCGGATGTTCTGGCATAATCACAAGGATAATGCGTAGGACTCTTGTTAATAGCTTGTGAACTTAATGATGTACAATAAGTGTATTGTAATGGAAATAGTCCTAAAGAGAATATTATTTATTGATCTCTTGGCTCTAGACTCGATTAGTGCGTTTTGGTTTTAGTACTCGGAGGCTGGAGCAGACTACTACCTATTCAATATCAACTAACTCGGAGTGAGAAAATCAATAGAAGTCGTGTGTATCTCCGTGACAAATGAGACAAGTTTCTGTTAAGAGAAACTCGAATGGCTAGGAAGGGTTGTGCATTGCATCACTGGGTCCATGATGTCATTCTTCAATATCAGAATTCATCTCTGTGAAAACCGATAGATTATGTATTGACCCGGTTTTTGCCTAAATGTTTGTGGAGAGCTGCTTTATTTTCACCATTTATCCATACATTTCTTTTTAATTCTTCAACCCCTTCAATGCTTACCAAGACGTCATTACTAACACCTTGTTGTAATTGTTCCAGTGTTAGCTCAATCTTAGTCGGCATTATTCCGTATTCATTCATCTCCAATCATTCCTAAGGACTGCTATTTCTAACTGTGGATTGTCCTTGGGTAGATCTCTCCGGTTCTGGTTGGATCATTAGACTAATACCTAACCTAACCACCTTGTGACTTCATAATCGTCGTGAAATTAAGATGTTGGTGGGTATAAGATCGAACCATAAAACCTTTTTTCGTAGAGTATAAAGCACTGTGAGTCGTTTAGATCACTTATTATTTTCAAGATCACATTTTAATTACATTTCTCCCCTTATTTTAAATACTAATTCACTTAGTTTTTTAAATACCATGTGATTGAAATTTGTCATGAAAATCCTGTGGGAAAAATATTATTAGCATGAGTTATATGGAACTTTAAGTTGCTCCACCTCAATTTTACATATGTTTGACACCAAAAAAATGATACCAAGTTGTAAAATAAATATAAAATTGAGGGTTAGCATTGTTGAGCACACATTGAAAGATTATGAATTGTCATTGAAGAATGTCACACCCCACCAAGGCATAAACGCGAGGTGTAACATATTAATAAACATCACACAAGATGATAGATAAAACACCATACATGAATTAAGATAAAAGAAAATTATCTGAATTACAACATTTGAAAGTACAAGTTTAAAAAGTACAAATGACATTAATGTGAAAGCAAGTAGACATCTTGAACATGTCCAAATGCAATGCACTAAGTTTCCACTTTACGAATATCACCTGAAAAGCATGATAAAACGGTCAACTATCGAAATAGTTGGTCAGCTCACAAGATTTTGTACACAAAATATAGTTTTATAAAAGAGTAGATGTCCGGTAATAGGTTGCCAACTTCATGGCAAGTTATCAAAAACAGTTGTCCAAACCGATATCAGTTTCCAAACAAGTTGAGAGTCCAAAACAAATCAAGTTTTCGAAACCGTTTCCCGTTACCCAAAGTAACGTAACACAAATCAATGTATATGTATGCTATAGTGTTTATGCGAGGCACTACTTAAACGTATTCAGCCTAACCATTCCAAACATCCAATCAAGTTCCAGTTGTATAGTGTAGCACAAACACTTAGTACTATGCACCCTTGTGCAAGGAGTGAGGAGGGGCTAATCTCCTAATAAAGCTATCCATAAGTACTAACGTCTCAATCCCGATGAGGGGGATAATGAGTTAAAAGTAGTGGCGGGTTCCAAGCATCAAACAACATACATATCAAGCTCAAAGTTCAAAGTTCATCACGTTTTCATAGTACAACAACTTCAAATCAAGTTCCATACGTTCAAGACAAGTTTGTGTTCAAATATGCTCAAAAGGTTTAATTACTTAAAAGAAATTTCATAACAACGACACATCATGCTTTCCACCCTAAAACATTTAAAACCTGTAAAAAGAGGGTATGTGAGAAACTCACCGTAAATAGGAGTATCGATCGAGAAAATTCAACAAAGGAAGACGAATGCCAACAACTCAACCGCGACCTATAATAATAGTGGTAAGCGTATAAGAAAATATAATCATAAGAAAATGCATCATTTGCATAAGTATAAATATATATATTCTGACATACATGTAAATCTTATATCGTAGAATCCATGAGTGCGCTAAACTTACTTACTTTTACCCACTAAGTGTTACGCCTTAAGATTTAACTCCATTTTAACCCATTCCGACTAATATGAAATTTTAGTGAAAATTACCCATTTTGACCCATTATCAAGATTAAGACATCTAGACGCGAACAAAAGCGAAAGACTAACTTATTAGTTGAAATTTCAGTTGTAGTTAATATATTCTACGCCTAATCGTTGATTATAATATAATTCGACCAATCATTAAATTTCGCCATATTTGACTTTTATTATTCTTTTTTTACTAAACCTGACCCGTCCAAAATGATCGGCTAAATTACGTTTTCAAGACTCGGACTGTAAAGAATTTTGATGTAAAACGACGTTTCGGACAACTTTTTATTTTTACCCGAGACCTGGAACGGCCCAAAAAATGACCAAAATGCCCCCTGCAAGTTTCTGCAGAAAACTTATCTTTTTCCTAAAAATGTAATATCTAATCCTAAGCTTTTTGACTCTTTAACATACATTTTTAGCCTTAGTTATCCTCGCGGGAAAGTAAAACGACATTTTAAACAACTTTTTAGTTTTACCCGAGACTCAAAACTCGACAAAAAAGGAAGAAAATGCCCCTATATCAGATCTGATGCAAACTAAAAAAAAAGAAAATTGCATATTTTATTCTAAGCTTTTCGACCCGTCATTACGCATTTTCAGACTTATTTATCCTCGCAAAAAAAGTAAAATGGAATTTAAAAAACTTTCATGTTTCGGCCGAAGGCCGAAACGGACCAAAAATGACGAAAATGCCCTTTTTCAGATCTGACAGCAACCGATATTTTTAAACTAATGCAAAATTTTGGCGAACATTTTCTAGACTTCTTTTGACCTTAAAAACTTCGTTTTTGAGAGTTACGGGTCTTGTTTATATCGAAACAAAGCTTGGAACGTCCTCTATCATAATTTTAAGACCAAATTTTAGTTTTAACAATTTTTGACTTACTCAAACCGAGTCGCTAATTTTCTGCATTACATGAGTATCTTTCAACTCCTTCAAAACTTCATTTTCAAGTACCACAACATCGCCAACACACTTAAACTAGCCTAACACCACTACTAATCATCTCAAACTAACTATGAACCGCAAAAACACACATGCAACACAATCAATGGATTCTTGATATAAAATCAAACACATACAAACAATCTATAATTAAATCAACATAAAAGTTAACCAAAAATACTTACAATCTCTTAAAAATGCAAGAAAATCACAACACACAAACCCTCCTTGGTTTGTTGTTGTTGCCGAAACCCACAAACAAAAACAATGATCCCAATCCTTGATTTTGTAGCACCAAACCTGTTTAAAACACTTGTTATTAAACCCTTGTTGTATCAATTATACCCAATTTGATCAAAACCCTTCAAGATTAAACATCAAGAAAATCAAGAACTAGAGTAACTTAATGCATGGTTGATTTTATTTGAAAAGGATGATGGGAGTTTAGTTTAAGAGTGATTTTAGTTTGATTAGAAGTGATTTAAGAATCAAGATTGAAGATTTTGGGGGTTTGGTGGGTTGTGTCGTCGTTCACAGAGAGGGAGAAGAAGGAGACACGAAATTTTTGTCTGTGTGTTTTTAATGGATGGTTTTAGTGGGTTGGGTTTTATATAGGAGTTTAGGATTACTAAAAAAATTAGGGGGATGTTTGGTTTTTTGGCTTTGTTGGAGCTTAAAACAATTAAGGGGTGTTTGTTTTTGAGTTTAGTATGAGAAGTAAAAATAAATAAAAGGGAGTGTTTGGTTTGGGCTTAAACATTTATTTAAAATGTTAAAATTGTAAAAATACCCTTTTTCACGTGGTTTTGGCAAAACGCGGGTAAAAGTCGAAAAATACAAAAAGTAAAAATAAATGAGCTTTCGAAGCTAAAATATGGAGTTGTTGATTCCTCGATCGTTAAAACGAATAATTATCCAAAGTATGTCTCGCGAATAATTAAAATTGACGATTTTTAAATAAAAACCGACTAAAAATAGTCAAATAAATCCTATAAAATTTAGAAAATAAAAATTAAAGGCTCGGAATAAATAGCGACGTGAAAACGAGTTGCACGTAGACAAACGTTAAATGCTAAGAGTAATGCGACCACATTAAAGTGACTCCAATAATAATTAAGAGAGTCAAATATCGTACGTTTGCTTTCGGTTACTGACCTCAAAATTGACGGATGTCACAAAGAATTCTTGAAAAATTATGCTCAAACACTTAATCATCTTATAACATACGATCTATTGAGTAGTCATCATTATTACAGATTTGTTATTAAGAGATTTTTTATAATGTTTTGAATACATGAAATTGTCATGTTATGATGTATCCAAAATCATTAAAACTTTGTTTTTCGAAAAACTCCCCCTCAAACATTGAGTCATTTTGAAAATGACACCAATTGTAGAAGAATTGTCTTGGAAAACTTTATGAGGGATGGAGTGTTGAACATACAATTTTGAAAGATTATGAATCGTCAGTGAGAAATTCTTAAAAAATTGTGTTCAACATTTGGAAAAATATCATGTTAGAAGACTTCTCTTCTAACGCTAAGGATAAGTGAACTGAAACATACACCGTCCTGTCCGAGTTGCAATCTGAGAGCAATTACAAGTCATAAAGAAAAATAGAAATGATATGTTTTGAAAGAATTTAAAACTCTTGCTCGAACTTCATTTACACGCCCGTGTCGATGTTAATCAACATTTCTAGGTACGTAAATGTTATCGATTCCAAGAGACATGTCGAGAAGATTCTTTTTGGATATATTTTGATTTTGTATTTTCTTTTTGAAATTTTATATTTTTGTATTTGGTTTTATAGGTTTTATATTTTTGTATTTTTCTTTTTCAAAAATATTTACAAGTCAATATTTGATGATCTATCAAGCCAATTCATTTGCCAGAACCTCCAGTTCTACTGGAGTCAAACATCTCATACCAATTCGTCTGACAAGATACTGAAACTTATCTTCGGGTAAGGCTTTAGTAAACATGTCAGCTAATTGGTATTCAGTTCTGACAAAATACAATTCAATTATACCATTCTCAACCTGTTCCTTGATAAAGTGGTATCGAGTATGGATGTGCTTGGTACGGGAGTGCTGCACGGGGTTGCATGAGATTGCTATGGCTGACTGAGAGTCGCAATACAACGGTATTTTGTTATCGTTTTCCTTTTTTACGTTGAAGCATAATCCTTAAGTTGTGTCCTCATCCACATTACTTGAGCACAACTTGCAGATAACACCACGTACTCGCCTCTGTTGATGACATTGCAGTGCAGTCCTGCTTCTTTGACTCAAGTTGACTTACTGATCACCTAGAACTGTATTCTTCTAGTATGTGCTTACGTGTATCCAATACATTCCAACATGGTCGGCATCTAAAAAAGCTGTTAGTTCAAAGCTGCATCTTAGGATAATTGAGTCTCTTGTTATCGGTACCCCTTTAAGTATCGAAGTATTCTTTAACATCTTTAAGGTGTTTTTCAGTGGTCTTTATTAATACTGCACATTAACATACTGCTTGCACATATTGGTCTATATATGCTAGATACATGGATGACCATTTTACTACGGTGGTCAGTTTGGTCTACGAGTTTTCCACTCACATCTGCATCCAGTTTAGGTTTGGTAGCCATTGGTGTACCAACAGTATCACATTTTTCCATACCATGTTTTTAAGAATTTCTAAAGCGTACTTGGCCTGATTGATAAAGATACCTCTTGGGATGGGGTGGATTTGAAGTCCTAAAAGAGTTTGATTCCCTAATTATGGACATACTCAAATTACTGTGCATTATTTTCAAATACTTTAGAAAATTTAGGTTTTGTAGACCCAAAAATAATGTCATCGACGTAAATTTGCACAAGTAGAATGTCCTCCCCGTATCTTATCGTAAATAGAGTAGGCTCAATGGTACCTTTAGTAAAACCTTTGGACATTAGGAAATTTAAGAGTTCATCATACCAGGCTCTCGGAGCTTACTTCAATCCGTATAGAGCTTTCCTTAGATGGTAAACTTTTTCTGGATGATAAGGATCAAGGAACCCATCTGGTTGTGCAACATAAACCTCTTTCTTTAGTGGACCATTAAGAAATGCCATTTTTACGTCCATCTGATAGATTGGAAAAGACTTGTATGCAGCGTAGGCGACGAAAATCCAAACAGTTTCCAAGCGAGCAACTGGAGCAAATGATTCCTCGAAATCAATACCCTCTTCCTAAGCATATCCCTTAGCTACAAGTCATGCACTTGTTGCGAATGCCAGTTTGATCTTATCCTTTTTGTTTTCCATAACACTTTATCCTTTATAACCAGTCTTGCAATAATGGTTTGTCGACGGAGTTTCCAGACTTGTAGTCTATCGAACTGATGAAGCTCTTCCTGCATTGCCTCTATCCATGCAGAATCAGCCATTACCTCCTTAATGTTTTCGTTTTAGCAGTACTAACGGTGAGCACGAACTTACACATTTCAGGATCTGTTGCGAGTTGTCGTCTTGTTTGCACTGACTTGGATGGATTTCCACGAACTTTGTCTAGCGGGTGATCTTTCGTCTATCGGTATTCGGAATCGTGTGGTTGATAGAAGGTATGCATATTTGAATTATTAATTTTGCGTGAGGAAGACTCAGCAATTTCTTGTACCAGTGAGCACGAACATACACATTACAGAAAGGATTGATAAATTTATCTTCTTGATTATCGATGTTTTCCTCAGCATTAACATTTGTTGGAGTTGTTGGTTCTGTTGAAGATTGAATATTCGTTGTAGGTGGTATGTCTTGTTGTTTAGAATTGTCGGTGGGAGAAGAAGAATTGTTGACACTTGAAGTACCTGCATTGAAAAATTCATCGTATAAAGGACCAAAAAGAAGATCCAACTCTTAATGTGACGGAACTGTTGTATCTGCTGAAGGAGAAACATTTTGTAGTTGGGAGCAGGGCCAGAGTTGTCATAATCTGACGTCTTTTATCATTGGGGAACGAGGCCTGAAGTGTTATTAGCAACTGACGTCTTAGACATCTCTTTGATTTCATCAAATCTAAGATGTATGGATTCAACTATCAATCGGGTTCTCTTCGATTCCAAGAGACATGTCAAGAAGATTCTTTTTGAAAATTTTTTGTTTTTCTGATTTTGTATTTTCTTTTTAAAATTTTATATTTTTGTATTTTGTTTTTGAAATTATATATTTTTTTATTTTTCTTTTCTAAAAAATATTTACAAGTCGATCAAGCAGATTCATTTACCAGAACTTCCAGTTCTGTTGGAGTCAAACATCTCATACCAATTCGTCTGACAAGATACTGAAACCTATCTTCGGGTAAGGCTTTAGTAAACATATCAGCTAACTGGTATTCAGTTCAGACAAAATATAATTCAATTATATCGTTTTCAACCTGTTCCTTGATGAAATGATATCGAGTATGGATGTGCTTGGTACGGGAGTGCTGCACGGGGTTGCATGAGATTGCTATGGCTGACTAAGAGTCACAATACAACAGTATTTTGTTGTAGGTGAAGCCATAATCTTTAAGCTGTGTCCTCATTCACATTACTTGAGCACAACTTGCAGATAACGCCACGTACTCAGCCTCTGCTGATGACATTGAAGTGCAGTCCTGCTTCTTTGACATCCAGCTGACTAACTTATCACCTAGGAACTGTATTCCTCCAGAAGTGCTTTTGCGAGTATCAAAATATCCGACATGGTCGGCATCTAAAAAAGCTATTAGTTCAAAGCCAGGATCCTTCAGATACCAAAGTCCCATGTTAATGGTACCCATCAAGTATCGAAAGATCGTTTTAACCTCTTTGAGGCGTTTTTCAGTCGGTCTTGCTTGATATCTTGCACAATAACATACTGCTTGCACTATATCTGGTCTACTAGATGTCAGATACATGAGTGACCCGATTTTACTACGGTAGTCAGTTTGGTCTACGAGTTTTCCACTCAAGTCTGCATCCAGTTTAGGTTTCGTAGCCATTGGTGTACCAATGCTTTGACCTTTTTCCATACCATGTCTTTTAAGTATCTCTAAAGCGTACTTGGCCTGATTAATAAAGATACCTCATAGGGATTGGTGGATCTAAAGTCCTAAAAAGAATTTCATTTCCCCTATTAAGGACATCTCAAATCTACTGTGCATTAATTTTTTAAATCGTTTAGAAAATTTAGGGTTTGTAGACCCGAAAATAATGTCATCGACGTAAATTTGCACAAGTAAAATGTCCTCCCCATATCTTATCGTGAATAAAGTAGGGTCAATGGTACCTTTAGTAAAACCTTTGGACATTAGGAAATTTGAGAGTTCATAATACCAGGCTCTTGGAGCTTGTTTCAATCCATATAGAGCTTTCCTTAAGCGGTAAACCTTTTCTCGATGATCAGGATCAACTAACCCATCTGGTTGTGCAACATAAACCTCTTCTTTCAGTGGACCATTAAGAAATGCTGTTTTCACATCTATCTGATAAATTGAAAAAGACCTGTGTGCAGCGTATGCGATGAAAATCTGAACAGCTTTCAAACGAGCAACTAGAGCAAATGATTCCTCAAAATCAATACCCTCTTTCTGAGTATATACAAGTCGTGCCTTATTGCGAATTATAGTTTGGTCTTCATCCTTTTGTTCTTCCATAACCACTTTAGCTTGATTACGTTATTGCCAAATGGTTTTACAACGAGTTCCCAGACTTGAAGTCTGTCAAACTGATGAAGCTCTTCCTACATTGCCTCTACCCATGCAGAATCAGCCATTTCTTCCTTAATGGTTTTCGGTTCAGCAGTACTCATGGTGAGAGAGAACATACATATGTCAGGATTTGTTGCAAGTTGTCGTTTTATTTGAACTGGCTTGGATGGATTTCCACGAACTTGAGATAATAGGTGATCTTTTGTCCATCGGTATTCGGAATCTTATGGTTGATAGAAGGTATGCATATTTAAATTATCAATATTGCGTGAGGGAGAATCAACAACTTCTCGTACCGGTGTACAGAAAGGATTGATAAATTCAGCTTGTTGAACCTGTGTATCTTCTGCTTGATTATCGTTGTTTTCCTCAGCATGAACATTTGTAGTTGGAGTTATTGGTTCTGTTGGAGATTGATTATTCGTTGCAGGTGGTGTGTCTTGTTGTTTAGAATTGTCGGTGGGAGAAGAAGACTTGTTGAGACTTGAAGTACCTGCATTGAAAAATTCATCGTACATAGGACCAAAAAGAATATCCAACTCTTGTTGTGACGGAGCTGTTATATCTGCTGAAGGAGAAACATGTTGTAGTTGGGAAACATGGTCAGCGTTGTCATAATCTAACGCCTTTTGTCGTTGGGGAACGAGGCCTGAAGTGTCATTATCAACAGACGTCTCAGACATCTCTTTGATCTCATCAAATCTGAGATGTATGGATTCAACTATCAATCAGGTTCTCTTGTTGTAACACGATATCCCTTAGACTGAGTGGAGTATCCCACCAGAATGCATGGATCCCCTTTTTCTTTCATCTTGTCTAGATTTCCACCATCTCTGGTTAGGTAACAAGTGCAACCAAAGATGTGAAGGTGTTTGATTAAAGGTTTCCTGTCATTGATGATGTGATATGCCGTTTTCTCATGTATTGGGATGATGATAGATCTGTTTTGAGTATAACAGGCGGTTGCAATTGCTTCAGACCAAAATAATAAAGGAAATTTAGTCGTAGAGAGCATCGTGCGAGCAACCTCAACAAGAGTACGGTTTCGTCTTTTGACAACGCCGTTCTGTTCAGGTGTTCGAGGAGTAGAAGTTTGATGCTCAATTCCTTCTTCTTTAAAGAATTCATTGAGTGTCTTGTTTAAGAACTTAGTGCCTCTGTCAGTTCGAACATAAATTACTAAGGCTTAAAGATTTCGTTGAATCATTGTGAGGAAATCTTTTAGAACTTCTAGTGTTTCATCCTTGTATCTTAGAAATAGAGTCCAAGTATATCTGGAGTAGTCGTTTACAATTACTAGAATATATTTCTTCCCATTTATACTAGCAACCCGCATTGGACCACATAAGTCAATATGAAGTAAATTTAGCCGTCATTTTAAACTTGGAATAGCCTTTGTCTTGAATGAACTTCTTTTTTGCTTTACTCACTTCATAAGAGGAACATAGTTGATCCTTGACATATTTCAGTTTTGGTAAACCAATCACGACATCCTTCTTTGAAAGCAAGTTGATGTAGTCGAAGTTAAGATGAGAAAGTCTTCGATGCCATAACCATGCTTGAGTTGGTGAGGCTTTAGCCATGAAACAGATTGGAGTTGATGAAGTGGTTTCTTGAAGAGAAATTGTATAGAGATAAGATCCACGATTACCGATGAGTAAATCGTTTCCCAAAAGATTTCTAACAAAACACGTAGATTTTCGGAAAGCAACCTCCAAATCCGCATCACAAAATTGACCAACCGAGAAGAGATTGTGATTGAGGCCTTCGACGTAATAAACCCTGTTGATCATGATATTTCCTTGAACCAAATCTCCATAACCAAGAATTGGAGCAAATTGATCATTGCCAAAATGAACGGTACCCAGATATTTCTCAACAAAATTGCACAGCAGCTTTAGATTGCCCGTCATGTGCTTTGTGCATCCAGAGTCAACAATGAATAGGATGAGTTGAACAATCTGCAAGAGAATTAGAGGATGATGGAATACTTGACAAATTAGATCCTAAAGTATTTGTGAGTTTCAAGACATTAGTTATTCTAGATGCATTATCTATAGCAAAACTAACTCTCTTTTTCACATTTTCATTCCTAACTTTAGGCACCCATTTCATTTTTGTCTTAGGAACCCATTTATATCCTGATGGGCATTGTTGTTCTATCCACCATTTCCATGCCTTACTAGTTTTCTCATACAACATCCTATAGTAACTCTTGGAATTCTGGATAGTGGATTCTGATGCAACTGTTTTCTTAGGGGGTGTTGCAACAGATTTGTTCGCTTGACTTTTGGGTTGTCTAGTACTAATAGGCACTACTTTAGGCTTCTTAGTTCTAGCATTCACGTCATTCAAAAATTTAGAAACACAAGCATAATGATCCGAATTAAACAAACATTTTCCACAAGTAGCACAAACAACATTAACATTCGAAGTTCTGGATTTTAAACTGTCATTACACGCAGTTACAGACTTTGTTTTATTAGAAATACTAGAAATCCTATGGTGGTCTTCTACTTCAGTCTTCTTAAACTTCACTTGACTAGTGTTTGGCACGACCTTATCTTTCATTTGAGTGCTCTTAAGCTGTGGTCTGTTAATATTAGTTATATGAGTTACTCCTGTAGAGGTAGACACGCGAGGATTAGTATTCCTATAATTATGAGGCAACTGTGGTGCTTTAGTTTTTGTTGTCCTAGTGTCAATTCGATACATGCCTGATTTAATCACATTTGTGTTTCTTACAGCTTGCCTTACTGTTTGAGGCAAAATCTGTGTAGTGACTAGTTTTGATAAACCCTCTGACACATTAGTTTTTAGAACCGACTTTGTCTTTGAAATTTTTTTTCTCCCAAGAAAGTCTGAAAAAGGAGTCGGTTTCCCTAAAACTGATGGTTTTGGAATCCTTTGAGAATTTGGTTGTCGAACAACAGATAGTTTATCAAACTTAGTTTCCACATATTTTCCTTTGCATTTGTCAATGATTTTCTTTAACTCACTTATGGCAATGTTCTTGTCTAGCAATTGAGCTTTCAAATCTTGTATTTCGAAATATTGTTCACGTTCTTTTAGAAATACATTTGACACTTTTTCTTTGCAAACTGTGTCATTATTCATTTGTTCTTGACATTGTTGTAAAGCAAGTTCAAGAGAAATCAAGTGTTTTTCTAGTTTAGCAAAACTTCGTAAAAGCTTAGTATAAACTTCTTTACTAACAGTTTCAGTTTGTTTCGAAAGCTTTTGTGCAAGACATTCACATTCTTTCACTTTATGAAGATATAAGCATTGTAATTCAGTGTGAGCATCTAAATCAGAAAACGAATGCAAATAAGAACACATAACATCATTAGACACACATTCTTACAAAAGTATATCATAAATGTTTGAAAATTCCGCTTTATCAGATTCAAGTTCGTCAATTTCTTTTTCAAGGGATTCAACGTACTTTAAATCATCATGCATTTCTTGCTTAAGTTCATGAACAAATGTGAAACTATCATTCTGTGTTTTTATGGCAAAAGGCATCAAACATGTCTTAATTAGGATTTCTATATCATGAGCAGTTGGGGTACGAAAATGATCATGGGAATGCTTTTCCCAAGCTTGATCAACAAGTTCTCTAAAATGATTTATGTTGTTTGTCATTACATTGTGTGCTTGTCTACTTTTACTAATTGATTTGGAAACAGGTAAGAAACTAATGTTTTTGAAAATATTTGGTTTAAATTTTACAAGAGATTTTCTCCACATTTTCTTTCTTACTTCATTTGCATGTGTCAACTGTACATGATATTCCAGTGTCGGGGGTTTGAAAATTTCATAAAGACTATTTAGCTTTGTGTAGTCATAAGGTCTAACTTTGTCTTTATTCAATTTTTATCGACTCTCTCTTTTAAGAGTCAGGGTCTCTTCCCTATCGGGGACGAGTCTGTTTGTAGGATCAGATTGGTCATATGGGATTGCATACAAACATGGTTTCTCAAATTGAGCCTTTTTGAGGTACATTGGATTTGCAAAGGTGGGTCTACCATTGAATGTTGGGCCTTTGGGAGCTAACATATGAATGGTCTTAATTGATTGATTTCTTTTGTAAATAATTTCATTCAAAAACATTAATTGCTTTTCTATTGAAATTATTTTGTCAATGTCTTTTTCTTCCCTAAGTTTCAAATCCGTTATTACCTTTGTTTTCTCTTTGACAAGACCTTTGTAATGTAACTTTGTTAAAAGACTATGTTTAACTAACTCATCGTGTTTCTCTTTGACAACTAAAATTTCATAGGCTTTAAGTTTTAAACCTTCTTTTATGTCAATTTATTTTTAAGCTAATAGTCCTAGAGTTTCATTTAACTTATGTTTAAGTTTGTCATAGTCAACTGTACGGTCATTTAAGGTCTTGTACGTCTCAAGCTCAGTCTGTTTATTTTGAAGTACAATTAGGCAACTATCCCGAATACTATTAGACTCCCCCAGAGTTTTACTAGTTTCCGTAAGAATAAATTTGCACTCTTTTAATTCATGAGCAAGTGATGTGTTTGCTTTCTTTAATTGCTTTTAAATCTTTTTATTTTCATCAACATTAAGTTTTAAATTTGCAATTAAATTAGCAAGCGCAACACGCTCATCATCACATTCTACAGCATTTTGGTCATTCTGAATATCATTATCACACATATCCGGTGAATTAGGAATGACATTACTATCAACCTTTTCCACTACACATGTGTTACTAATGGACTCAAGTTGCTCAGAATGTTGTCTCTCATTAGCAAACACATTATATTCAGGATCATATTGTACCTGTTCCGATGGCTCAGTATCAGTTCTTGAGTCTGCATTAGGAACCTCCTGGATCTTTGCCATAAAGCTGTAATGTGCTTCCAATTCTTGTTCATCAATCTCTTCATCCGTGTCTGCTAGCCAATCAGATTGCTCTGCTTGTAGTGGAACACCTTTCTCAGCTTGTTTGCACAACAACATTTTTTCCTTGTGATACGTGGAGTCTTTCACCCTTTTGGTTTCCTGCATTCCTTAGCGAAATGACCAAATTCCTTGCAATTGAAACATTGTATCCCAGTCTGCTGCACTACCTGACTGCCTACAGTCTCCCTAGCCCCAGTAACAGTCACTGTCCTCTGATTCCCAAACTGCCCAGTCTGATTGTCATTCTTGTACCTTGGAGAATTATCCACATTCTTGTTTCTGGAGTTTGAAAAAGTTCTGAGGTTGTTGTTGGTAGGTTTGTAGAGCTTTTTGAAGTACTTTGCGATAAGTGCCAAGTTTTTATACATTTCCTTATTCTTCTGAGCTTGTTCAGGATCACTGTCTTCTTCAGAAGCGGACTCAGATAGAGGTGTGATTGGTTTGGCTATCTCTTTGTCTTTGTGTCTGGTAGTTGCACGAGATCTGGTTTGAGGTGATGCTTTTGATGTTGGTGCATATGAGTTGTGAGACTTTGGTGCTTGATCATAAGGATCTGGATGTGGTTAAGCAGCAGCAACAAGTGCTAATGGGTTAGCATTCTTGGCTATTCTTTCAGCACGAATTTTATTAACTTCCTTTTGATATTGTTTCAGAATGTCAAAGAGCTTGTGATATGAGACTTTATCTAATTCGTGTTGTTGCTTGATAATTGTCACAAACCTTGACCATTCTGGTTGAAGTTGTTAAAGAAACTGAACATTGACTTGCATCGTAGCAACATCAAGTTGTTTCTTATCATTTCATTCATCATCTTGTAAAATCTAGAGTAATATGACTCCATTGACTCTCTATCCTGAGAAGTGAATTTTCCAAACTCTCAAAACAAATTAGTCTTGAATGTTGAGAGATTCACCTTGTTGTAGCCTTTCAATAGCTATCTATATTTCATGAGTTGTCTTGCAAGCATCAACAGTTGAGTATATCTCATCTCCAATTCCAGTCAATAGCAAATGAATTGCTTCATTTTCTGATTCATAATGAGCTTTATTTTCAGGAGACATATTCAAGATTGTCTCAATTACTGTTCGTTCAGGAACTGCTGGAGCATTGTCTGTTGCAGGTACAGCTGGAATTATGATAGTAGTAGGAGTGTAAGGACCTTGAAGAATGCATTTCCTTAAGGCATCACCATTTGGTCTTGTATCGATGTATCTTAAGAAACGTGATTGCCATTGTGCATATCGTCCTGTTGCAAGCATTGGTGGACGGTCCCTTGAACCAGGTGCCATGATGTTGTTATGCATTTGACTGTCAGTTGTGAAAGTTGTGATTGAAGTAGTCATGATGAATGATTGTAGAATTGTGAACTGAAAATGATTGTAGGATCTTAAGTAGATGTGTTGTGATTGAAGTTGTGGTTAAATGAATGCAATTAACGTCCACGTGATTTTACAAGTCTATGATTTAAACCGAGAAAAGAATTGAGTCTTTCGCGGGATTTTACAAAATCAATAGAAAACCGTAATTGTATAATTGATTGTGATTAAGGTTTGTTGTTGCTGATTAATTGTCTTTTAAGTCCAAGTTTGAAGTTTTAAGTCCTTGATTGTGAATGGTCCAAGTTTGTTTGTCATGGAGGGTTGTTAAAGTATTAAGTTTTTGTCCAAGTCTTTTACCAAACCTCTACGAAGAAAGTATAGCAAACCTCTACCAAGAAAGTATAGCAAACCTCTGCCAATAATTTTAGCAAACCTCTGCCTTAAAAAATGATCAAACCTCCACCTACAATTGAGACAAACCGCCACCTAAAATTGAGACAAACCGCCACTTGAAATTAGACAAACTGCCACCTAAAATTTGAGACAAACCGCCACCTTAAATTGAGACAAACCGCCACTTGAAATTAGACAAACCGCCACCTAAAATTTCAGTAAACCGCTGCCAGGTTTAAATCATTAAATCGCTGCCAAAAAGAATTGACCAAACTGCTGTCTTAAACACAGTCAAACCGCTGGCAATTTTTTCAATTGATAAACCGCTGGCGTTATAAAAAGCACAAACCGCTACTTGATCAAACTGTTAAACTGCCGCCACCAATTGTTAAACCGCTGCCTAGTGTTAAATAGCAAACCACTGCTTAGGAAAGTGTCAAACCGCTGCCAAGGTAACAAATGGGCAGAGTAATGTTTCGATTTAGCTAAGGAAAAAATCAAACCGCTACACCTGTAGTAAACCGCTACCTTATAAGGTTAAACCGCTGCCCTTTTTTCTCAAACCACTAGAGAAAAAGTTAATACAAAGTACAATGTGGACCACTTTATCAGATCGCTGCTAGGACATGCATTTTGTTCTTATGCTAAAACGTGGCTAACAAACAAAAAATTGTACATTTCTATTCCAAACCACCACCACGATTTTATAACTAGAAAATTAAGCTAAAAGGCTACGAAATAAGCTAAAACCAAACCTAACAAGCTACTTAGCTACACGAATAAGCCATAAACCTTTAGAACTAAGTAGTTACTAGAAAGATTATCAAGAAAGGACAAGTGAAATCTAGTTTAAGCTCAATGTCAAATTTAAACCGCCATGATTAGCTTATAAAGAAGACAAATCAAATAAGCAAAAAAAACTAAAGAGCTTATTTAACCACGAACTTATTAAGAAAAATAAGCTATGAGAAGATACTAAAGTAGAAAGAACAAGCTTAGTAATCTTTTACCCATAAACCATAATAAGCCGTGGGCTTCTAAACCTAAATAAGCTTTGAAAATAAGCTTATTAACTAAGAATCGATCACCTATCTACCCGAGGCTCTTGATACAAAATGTAGGTAACTCAAAATCCTTTACTTCATATTCATACGCACAAATTAATCAAGAAAAGAGAAGGAAGTAAGAAGAAGTTTAGAGAGAGAAACAAGAGAGAAAAAGTAGAGAGAAACTTGGAAGATTGCAATATTAGCTTGAAAGAGAATAAACAACCAACACCCTTTTCCTTGGTGGAAAAGGGTTTATATACCCATACACTTACACTTGGACGTGTAGGGCTTTGACACGGACCGGGCTCAAGATTTGTTTGGACTTAAGCCCGCAACACGTACAATATTAGCTTACTAAACGAGCTCGATACCCGTAACTTAGCCTATTACAACATATATTTAATAAAGACCGAGCTTCCATGATTCGTAGCCGAGCTTCCTTGTTCGGCTCAATATTTTAAGGCTAACATTGTTCGATTTAAAAGAGGTTGTTAGTCAGTCCACTTTGAAAGAGTTTTGCATGCTTTGATTTATGCTTCAGTTAGGGTTTTATTAGGAGAAAACAACAAATAGTTCTTTATCAGACTATGATACCGTTGCAGAGGTACCATATACTCTTCTGATTATGAAAGTGAATATGATAATGCTGATACTTCAGATTATTATGACAAGTCTGAACTTACATATGGTCTATTTACAGATAATAATAATGATCAAGAAATATTTCATGATGCAAATGAACCTGCTCATACATTTTTGATGAAAATCAGCTTAATTCTGGAAATGATCATAATGCGTCATAAAGTAATCATTATGAATCCGAAGAAAAAGATCATATAGTTGATACAATGCTTCTTTAGTTTACTTATAACATTGCTAAGAGTAAAAAATGTATTGAGAAAGCAAATCGACAAAACAAAGTTTGTGTAATCAAGTAAACACTTTTGAGGAGAAAAACATTGACATACATAATTAAATACAAGTGTTGATTGAAAATAACAAAGATTTGTGACCCGTTCGTGAGAACGTAGTTGAAGTAATAATATAGTATTTCCTGTTAGATAAAAGAATCACGTGAGTACAAGTGATAATTAAATCTTCCGGAGTCGAATTCACGACGAAATATGAATAGAGCTTTACATTTTTGTTTTTAATTGGATGCTTGATTATCAAAAAAATTTGGTTTGTTTTTAAACTAATGATTAAAACTACGAATTAATAAGCTAAAAGATCTAAAATATATATTTTACGGATATGCTTGTCAAGTGAGTTGAAAAGATCATTAAGTGTGAAGGTAAGTTTTTTATTGATGAATTAGTACCCGTTTAAAAAACTATTTTCTCACAACGTTGGTTTATTTTGAAAACAATCTTTTATATTGGTATTAATTACTAGATTAATATTTAGTTATGCTTTCGGCTTTTGCCCGTCAAAATAACCAAACAAGTAATCTAAATAATCCGAAAATTATTAATCAACAATTCCTTTTAATTTCACACTTAATTCACTAGTCACTACTCACTTAACAAGCATATAACAAACTACTCACTAATCATACAACTATCAAATCAACAATCATATTAAACATATTATTCTAATTAAACTAAAACTAGTACTGAAAAAGGGAAGAAAGTAGAAAGAACCTGTATGATGAAATGAGACGAATTAAACTACATGATCTTATAAACAACAAACACTAAAGATTACTTCTTTATTAGCTTTTACTCAACTAATTAGTTAATAAAGTTGTAAACTTTATATACTAAATAGCTTAATAAAAACTATAAAAGCTATAAACTTTAGAAAATAAGCTAGCTTATAAGACCCTTAAGCTCCTCGCCTTAGATGTAGAAATATTTTCATCAACATTAAAACACAATCAAGGTTATAATGAACAATCTATTAATTATAAGCTAGAGATTACACTTAAAAGAGCTATAAACTATTAAAATGAAAATTTTAGATCTAAATCCACCCGAAACTAAGGTGTTCTCTTCGTAAAGTGAACGAGAGTCGGGTATAATTAAGGATTAGATCCAAAATAATAAGCTACTTGAAAAAGCTAACAACTTTAAGCTAAATAAAAACTACTAAACTATAGATCTAAATCTACCCGAAACTAAGGTGTTCTCTTCGTAAAGTAAACGAGAATCGGGTATATTTAAGGACTAGATCTATTTTAAAATAAGCTAGAGAATAGCTTATTAGAGTAAAAACTACTAAGTATAAAAGCTTACTGAAATAAGCTATGTAAAAACAAGTATTAGATCTAAAACTACAAAGTAGATTTGAAACTAGTTGAAAAGTAAAAGTAGAAAAACTTATTCAAAATAAGCTACAATTAGCTTATCCGAAAATAAGCCCATGGTAAAATAAGCTAGATTAAAGCTTATTCGAAAACTTTGAAACTAAATATATACGAAATAAGCTATCTCGAATAAGCTATGGTTAAGCTTATCTTAATAATAAGCTAATCTTAATAAGCTACTCGAAATAAGCTATGAAAAGCTTATTCGAATAAATAAGCTAGAGAAATAAGATAAAAGAGATTAGAGGATGAGAAAAAGAATAAGCTCAAGTGATAACACAAAACATCTTCATTTTCATTAATAAGCTAAAGTACAATAAGTTGGAATAACAAGCTAATAAGCTTTTACAAAATCCTAAACCAACTACAATAAGCTAAATACTACTACTATGTGAAATGAAATTGAAAGGAAAAGTTCTCTCAACTGCGAGAGAAATGGATCCATTTATAGCCCAAGTGCTAGGGGGTATTTTGGTCATTTCACATGTTCCAACACTCTGAAATCATTATCAACCAATCATTATGCCACGTCACCTCTGATCCGCCAATCATTAAAAGCTTCTGGAACCCATGGATAACGCGTCTTTGATAGCTGCCTTATCTCGTCATTATGTCCACATGTCGCCTCCTAATTTGTCAGCCGCCACTCCAATCATTAGCCGCCAGAGCTACCACGTACCTGCAAACCAATCATCAGCCATCAAAGACGTCGCCACGTGGCAGGCTGTCATTGGACAGCCACCACTGGCGTGTCAGATAGGGGTGTCCACGTGACGTTTACGTGTCAGCCACGTGGCACCACATAGCATACGGGAATTATGCAAAACCTAGCCAGGGCGAGGCTCGAACCCGGGACACCTGGGATGAAAGTACAAGGGGGAGCCCCTTAACCAGGTGTGCTGGTTGGTGCTTTCATTATATATATGCACACTATTTTTTAAGGTCAAATAAGGCAGGTCAGGTTCATTATTAATAAAAGGGTCAAAATAGAATCTGACCGGTTCATACAAGAAGATTTGGGCTGGTTCAAAAGGTGAGGAAGGTGCCAACGGACTTGTAATTTTATGCTCTTTCCAATGGAGTGTTCGGGGAATTTTTCCAACCTCGTTTGAATCTCGATAAACTTGAAAACGTCGTCGAAACTCATTCGAAAATCATCGTTTTTGCTTTGTTTTCAATCCCTTGTACCTGCAAGACATAATAACACATACCAAACATATTTGCAATATAATTTCACATATTTTATGGTTATTAGTCCATTTTATTATGTTTTATGGTATAAAAATGATGTGTGTTTAAGCACACATCAATTTGCTTGCTCAAACGAAAAGATTAGAAGAACAACTTAAGGTTAAACATGTTGTAACTAAAAATCATACTGAGTGTAAGACACAGCTTGCACAGATATCGAAAGAGAAAGAAAAGTTTACAATTGCTTTTTTTCTTCTTCTTGATAATGAGGCATATTATAAGAAAAAGATCATAGAAAACAAGATTTTGCATTAAAAGATGAGTGATCAATTAGTTGTGATGAACAAAACAATTTTCAAATTACAAAAGTCTCTTTCAGAATGTCAAATGTTTAATTAGGAACTTTAAGAATGTGTGCGTAAAAAGGAACAAGAAATCAAAACGTGTTTGGAAAGAATAGATGAGTGTGGAAATAAACTTCATAAAGTATGACAAACACGTCAAACTCTTCATATGATCATGCCTTCTAAAGACAAGTTGTACAATAGTCGAAAAGGTCTAGGTTTTGAGAATCCTCGTTACTTTATCAAACCTTAGGAATCGACACCTGCACTTTATGATGAGAAAGTTATTAGTCTTGGTTATACTATGATGTTTCTTAAACATTCTAATGAGGCTTTAGAAATAGAGAAGTTTAAAAGGGCAAGAGAACATAAAATTGAATTTGCATATAATTATAAGAATTTGAATGCAAGTTACGTGAACGAGAAGATAGTGTGGTGAATAGTTCCAATTCACTTGTTTGTAGTTACTTTTAGGAAAGACGGTGTTTGGTCTCCTTAGAAGCGTTTTAGGTCGTGTTTGGATTTTACTTTTTGCAAGCCCTTGACCAAGTTTTAAACTCGGTCGTTGTTTGGTATTTCCTATAGTAGTACTAGGTGAGGTTTTCTTAGTTATTTGAAAAAAATTGGTTCTATTTTGAAAAATTGGTTTTAAATTTGTATCAGCTGCTACAGTTGCCTGGATCCTTTCGTCAACACTAGCCGGATCCCTTTTAGAGGGATCCGATTGAGCCAGAACCTCAGTAACAATTTTTGGCTGTATTTTTACCAATTTTCCCGTTTTAACTCCGTTATCGAAGCTTTATGTTATGTAAATCCTAGCTATTTTTTTTTATCATTATGTAATCTTTGATTTCAAATATTTCTTATAGAAAATGACTACTATTTTCAAACTTAGCAAGTTTGGATGTAAGTGAATCATTTTTTGCACGAAGATTGATACACGATTTACATTCTTCACTAATTGTCTTATTTTTCTCTAGCCTTTTTAATCTTTCTTTAAGTTCGAAAGCCTCATTATCTAGGAGTTTAATTTTAATTTCCAAATGCTTGTTTTTGTTGATATTCTAAGACTAATTCTACACAACTTGTTATATTTGTTTTGCAAAGTTTCGTCATCTAAAGAAGAACCACTATACTAAAGAGTGTCGGAATGTACCTCATTTAAGTCGTGTGCCATGAGAAAAATCTCGTCTTTCTTGGGGTCTTCGTCCTCATCACTATCGCTCTATGACCCTCCAACGACTGCCTTTTGGTCATTATAGGAGTGTTTGGGACAATCACATATAAAGTGATTTGGATCACCACACTTGAAACACTTTCTATCTACCTTTCCCCTCTTATCTTCTTTTGCTTTCCGGAAGGCCTTTTTGTCGCCGTGTGGTTGTCGAATGAATTTTCGTCTTCTTCTAAAGAACTTCTTAAAGTCTCTTACCGCCATGTCATATTCTTCATCTTCACTATCCGAAGACGAAGCATCTATTGGGATTTTACATCTATTTAACCAATTAAACATATCACGAGTACGCAGCGGAAAGATCAAACACGTATAGAACTTATAATTAACAAGGGATTGAAGATGTGTACCTTTTAGCAAGAAACGTTACACTACTTTTAGGCCATAAACGTTACAACCGTACTTTTCAAAAGACGCGAGTGTATAACACCACGCAAACCACCACAGGATCATAAGAAAATCCCTCTAAGTTTACAGCACACAATACTTCTTAGCAACAATGTGTATCTAGTACTAGTATGATTAACCCAAAGATCACAGTAGCATTTTGACTATCAACTAAACCAAGTAACCCTTCGTGTTCTTGAGGGTCGAACCACAACCAAATGAAAACCCTTTGTGGGTTTGCTTCCAATCGAACAGGAGGGGAAAAGAAAACCGAAAACCTTAAAAGGTTTTAGTTCGGTCGACTAGGAGAAAGAGCAAGAGAGATTAGGGATTTTAGGGATTCAAGTTATAAGCTCTCAAGGACCCTAAGACCTCCTTATATACTCCTCTCAACTTGGCTTGCAAGCAAAGTTCCCCACCTCCTCATGAGGAGGTGGTTCGACTAACTATAAAGAAACAGTGGGAAAAACCAAACTTTCATTTTTCTCGGTTTTGCATATTAGTCCTTTAACTATTAACAACTAATATTTATTCTTGTTAAACTTTTAACGATCGTTTGTTAAACACTAATTAATATATTACATTAATATAAATTAAAAACAATTATTCCTACAATTCACGTGTGGCCCGTCCCTTTATGGCTCGAATAAATTCCGGACATATATAATTTATATTTGTTCATATTCTAACAACTCACTATAGACATGTATAAATCATATATGAACATTGTAAGGGACGTCTAGCAACAAACGCCAACTGCTCCCTATAAATATCCCAGTGTTGTTTCATAAAGGAACACGGACACAATGAAATATGAATTACAATCCCTTTGTTTCCGATACCATGTTAAAAATGGATATGGATCAATGTCATTTCATTATTTAACGATTCTGTTTCTCGTATATGTAACTAATCAAAGAGCTATCGAAAATCCATGAGGACAAATCTACATTAGTTTTCGGGTACGTCATCTCACATATCTAATTAATTCTAAGATGGGGCCCTAGTGGCATCAATACTTCAACTATTGAAGGAACCAAATTCTAAATGACTACAAGTGTCAAGTCAGCATGTTACAAAATTCACTTCGAAAATAGCCCTTAATAGTTAATAACCATTTTTTCAGGATACAATTATACTATATCAATAAGGATTATCCACATATTGAAAGACCTTACATTGCATCTCAAGTCTAAGGATTTTGTAAATAAAATCACTTACAAGATTTACTTAATGACGACGATCCATAAAGTAATATTCTTGTAGTTGGGGGAAATCCAATATTCATCTTATGAATATCATTTAGATTGGAGGACACATTCCTTAATAACTATAAAATCACCAATCAACGTCAGAATTTGAGTCTTAATTTAACAATAATTCTCATATTGTTAATCGACAACGGATTAATTTAGAATAATAACTATTATTATTCATGGATTTAAACATGCAAATATAGGACACAATTTAAGATAAAAATAACAAAATACCAAGTATCATTATCATAAAATAAATTGTTAAAACATCCCTTATCCAAATACTAAACACAGATCTACATGAAACTACTAGCTAAACGAAAATATCCATGCTCTAGCATGTTGAGTAAGCTTTCCTTTCGGTAAAGCCTTCGTAAAAGGATATGCTAGATTGTCATATGTGTGAACTTTAAGAAGGTTACTTCTATGGTAGTGTCTGGCGCCCATCTGAACCCCCGGTTCGTTGGCGATAAGAAGTGCGGCTGAATTATCGCAAAACATCTTAATTGGTTTGTTTATTGTTGGTACTATACCAAGCCCTGAAATAAACTTCCTAATCCAAACAGCTTCCATCTCTGCTTCTGAAGCAGCTATGTAATTCAGCTTATGTAGCAGGCATTCAGTAGTGACGTATTACTTGTGAGCTTTTCTAGTCTACTATACTACGCTTTCGATCAAAACAAACCGTTATCCGTCTGAGATTTCATATCCATCTATATCGGTCTCCATACAGCAATGCAGTACCAATCAACTCGAAGTTCAGCTTTCAGATTTCCACCATAAACCAAGAACATATCTTTAGTATTTCTTAAATACTTAAGAATATTTTTTCACAAGCAGTCCAGTGACTTTCAACAGGACTCTGTTTAAACGCTTGTTTATAATTTTGCACGAACGCTAACATCAGGTCTAGGCATCATACAAACATTACATCATGGATCCCACAGCCGAAGCAAAAGTGTACATTTTGCTATGCGCTTAACCACTTAGGTGTTAAGCACTTAGGTTTCTTGTCCCAAGTCAAGTCTTTCTTGCATGGGATATGACCATGTTTTGGACTTATCATCCATTTATATCTCTTTAAGATCTTATCCATGTAAGCATTTGACCAAGTCCAATCAATCGCTTTGACCTATCTCTGTAGATTTTGATTCCTAGAATAAATGCTGATTCCCCCAAATATTTCATAGCAAAACATTTTCCAAGATAATCCTTTACACTTTATAAACTTGGAATGTGATTTCCCATGATGATTATGTCATCAACATAACAGATGATGAATGATACATTACTTCCCATAGCCTTTTGATATACACATGGCTCATCAAGATTTTGATCAAAACCAAACCTTTTGATTTCTTCATCAAATCTTTTATTCCAACTTCTTGATGCTTGCTTAAGACAATAAATGGATCTTTGAAGCTTGCATACTTTTCTGTGATGATTAGGATCAACAAAACCTTCAGGCTGTACCATATAAATGTCTTCATCAAGATAACCATTTAAGAAGGCAGTTTTGACATCCATTTGCCAAACGCCGTTATAGATATGAGAATCCTAATAGCTCTAATGTCATGGCGACGGGTGGAGAACTTTCTTCATATCAACTCCGTAGAGTGTGAGTAAAACCCTTGCTATAAACGAGCTTTATAGGTGTGTACAAATACCATCCAATGTCAGATCCTTTCTTAAAATCCACTTACTCCCAAACAGTCTTACAGCCAGGAGGAAAATCGACTAGGACCCATACCATATTGTCCGTCATGGATTGTATTTCCGCATTCATAACATCGATCCACTTATTAGATTCAGAATCTAACATCGCGGCTTTATAGCTAGTGGGTTCATTAAGATCCCCTAGACTATGCTCCTTCGCTTCTACATTTAGACATAAACGATCTGGAGCTTGATGTGTCCTTTTAGACCTACAAACCTGAATCACTTCCTCTTGAGGTGGTTCAAAACCTTCAACCTCTATAGGAATTTCACTAGTGATTTCAGAAGGTGATGTATCTTTATCTTGAATTTCTTCAAGATCCATGGCCCTCCCACTGACTTCTTGAGTTATGAGATTTTTCTCAAAGAACTCAGCATACCTTGCAACAACTATTTGGTTTTCAGATGGGAAGTAAAAATAGTAACCCATTGTTTCCTTTGGGTATCCTATAAAGATATACTTTACAGATCTTTGTTGGAGTTTGTCAGGCGTATCCCGCTTCACAAGCGCCTCACATCCCCAGACCTTTAAGTAAGACAGATTTAGAACTTTTCCATACCATAATTCATATGGAGTCTTATCAACCTTCTTGGTTGGAACCATATTGAGAATGTGTATTGCAGACTCTAAAGCATAATCCCAAAAGGATAACGGCATTGTTGTAAGATTCATCATTGATCGAACCATGTCTAACAAAGTATGATTTCTCCTTTCAGATACCCCATTATGTTGTGGTGTGTAAGGAGGAGTAAGCTGTTGGACAATTCCACATGCTTTAAGATAATCTTTAAACTCTTGGCTTATGTATTCGCCACCTCGATCTGATCGAAGAGCCTTGATTGTCTTCCCGAGTTGATTTTCCACTTCATTTTTAAACACTTTGAACGTTTCAAAGACCTCATGTTTATGTTTAAGAAGATAAACATAACCATAACGACTATAATCATCTGTGAATGTAATGAAGTAGCTAGCACCTTGTCTTGACACATGTCTAAGTGGACCACACACATCAGTATGTATTATTCCAAGAAGATCAGTCGCCCTTTCGGGACGATGTGGAAACGATTTCCTTGTCATCTTGCCCGATAAACAAGATACACATTGATCAAATGACTCATCATCTGTTGATTTTAAAAGCCCTTCTTGTTGCAGCTTTTCAATACGTTTCTTACTTATATGAGCAAGACGGCAGTGCCATAGATAAGTAGAGTCCAAATTATGATTGGCTCTTTTAGTGCTAACATTATAAATAGAATTAACATTTGGTACAAGATCATGCTTATCAATTTCATAAATACTATTACTGGGAATAGCATTGAAATAAAACACATTGTTCTTAGAAACTAAAATTCCATAATCCGTAAAATACTTGACAAATCCATTTTCTACCAAACGGTGAACTGAAACAACACCTCTAATTATAGAAGGTGCATAATGACTATTGTCTAAACAAATCACAAGGTCATTAGGTAAAACTAAATCAAACTTCCAATAGCTTCTACTTGTTTCAGTTTTTCTTACTCCTCCAAGACCATGTTTTGTGTTACAAATATGAGTACCACAACTAGTGTCATACACCCAGGATTTAGTAGGAAAAGAAAATAATTCTATTATGAAGACATCTGAAGAACTGGCAGTGCCAACTTGCTTCTTCTTCTTAATCAACTCAGCAAGATAGACAAGACAGTTCCTCTTCCAATGACCCACCTCCTTGCAGTGGTGGCATGTGTCATCCTTAGCTGGGTGCTCTTTAGCAGAAGGCTTAGGGTTTTTTGACTTAAGGATATAAACTTGTTTATCCTTTCCCTTGCCATTAGTTTTACCCTTGCCTTTAGCTTTAAGCGATTTCTTATTGGCCTTCTGAATTTTATCACCTTTAATCATCATTACTTGTGGTGTTTCAGCCTTTTTAGGTAAACCTTTAAAATTCATATTAAGGTTTGATATCTAGGTTTTAAGGTATTAGTTAAGTTTAATCTAATTTTTATCAAGTTTGCTAGTTGATGGTTTGAATATGTTAACATTAGATCAGTTTAGAATACATTTTTAGTTTAAATCTTTTCTAGGTATTGATATTACTTCTTTTGTTCTTGGTTAAGTGTTTTTAAATAGTTAGAAACTAGTCTCTTAGCCCTTGTCATCACAAGTTTGTTTTTTGAGTTTTGGTTATAAAGTGTGTCAAATGCATACAGCAAGTTTTAAAAAAACTGGAAACAAGCCTTTTCATCTCAACAGTCAGGCAAGTTAAAATAGTTTTTAGCTTTTCAAATTTTGTTTACAAGTAGTTTCTAAGTCACTGTCAATCTGCTTTAGCTTATTTTGTCTTTAAAAGTTCATTAAGCTATCTGTTTTCAAGCTCAAAATAAGCAATTTGTTTTTTCATAATAAAAAAGTGAATTCAGTATGATTGCCCTGAGTCTTTAAGAGTATTTTCAACAAGCATTTTTTCTATAGTTCTCTTGATTTTCAAACTATGTTTCAAAAGCTGATTTGAGTATGTCCTATTGGGATAACATTCTAGAAATAAAGTCTCTTGCCATAAAAGGGTTCCTTTTACCCTGCTTAAAATTTCAGCTCAAAAGTTGCCCTAAAGGCCTGTTTTGGATGCAGTTTATATATATTATTTATAAAGTACTCTTTATTTTAAATTTTCAGCTTAAGGCTTATTCAATATCTTACTCTTTCTAGCTCATATTAGCTTATTAGGATAATTATCGTTTAGCTAAGTAGCTTATTAAGTCTTAGTTTTAGCTTATTTCAGTTTTTAAGTTTACTAAGTTTTAAAAAATACCAAAAAGAAGTTAAGTTTTATCTGTCAAGGTTTTAGCTGATTTCTGGCTTATTTAGTAGGTTTTATAAAAAGTTCTTTTTATAAATTTTGCTTATCCTCATCTAATCTTCAACTTTGTTTTGAAAATTTTGAAAAATAAAAAAAATATGAAAACCAGAGGCAGGATTCAAACCTGTGTCCTTTTGCTTCTCACACACACGCCTCACAAACACACGCACTATCCATCGTGCCCTTGGGTCTTTTTCAAACATTCTTTGCTTTATTAATTTCTTAAACACTCTTTGTTTTCCTTTTTAGTTATAAAAGCCAGTAGCTTATTATTAGCTTAATAGGGCTAATCGTTTCACACTTATTTCAGTTATCAATTTTTTATAAACCATCACTACTTTTTTACAACTTTTAGTAATTATTATTTTTCCACAAGTTTTAGAAAATAGATTTAGTGTTTTAAATCATGTTTCTTAATTATAAACTTAAAAAGTCTAAAAAAAAGCATAATGAATCCAAAAAAATAATTTTCTTTTTAGAAAAATTTCTTTTATCATAATCTAGTCTTAGGTTTGAAATTTACTTTCGAGGGTTAATATTTTGAAAGTTCATTTTTTTAAAAAACTGGGATTCGTTTCCAGTTCTCTTTTTTCCCCTTCTTTCATTTTTAAGCTTTAAAACAACCCCGTATTTAGAATTTCTTACCTTTTTTTCCTTATTTAAATTGTCAAATAGAATTAGAAATAGTTTAGAAAATCATTTAGGGTTTAATTTTAGTATACTTGCTTATTTGTCGCGTTTAATTAAATTCCTGTTAACGTTTTTTTTTCGTAGTTAGTTTTAATTGTGCCTTTATTTGCTAGGATTTTAGAAAACAATCATCTTCGAACCAATTCAAGTCATTGTCTAAATAACAAACGGGGTCTTAATTTCATAAATCTTTGAGAAAACGACCCGGTAATCACTTACCGGTAAATATACGTATATATATTATCGTGTGATTTTTCTTACTACCTTTGTCCTCAAGGGTAATTTTTAGTAAATCTCTTTATACTTTGATATTATACGTATTATTATTACTACATCAAGTTTTTGGCGCCATTGCCAGGGAATTGTGATTAAGATTCCTTCGTTTGAATTTGTCGATCGTGATTTGAAGAACCTTTCATTTTCGAAAGTTACGTCTTTTAAGAAAATCAAAAATACAAAAAAATTAAAAATATAAAAAGTAAAAAAAATTCTCTTTCTTTTTATTATAAGTAGAAGTTAAATAAATATAAAAGAACAAAAATATTTGTTCTTCCGGATTTTTCGATTTTTATTTTGTTCTCTTAATTACTAAAATACACATCAATTTAATTCTCTTACTAGAGAATTTGTGAATATTCCATTAATAAGTTCCTGAACGTAAGATTCAAAATTTACCGTCTTGTGTCACTTACGTAAAAGGCGCACCTCTTTTGTGAAATAAGCTATTAGGAGGGTTGTTCCACGGAACTACGACTCGAAGGGATAACAACGGTTTAAGGCGATTCGCTCCCACTACGTCCTCACTGTTTTGCAAGTTTTACTTAAGGGAGTTACCCTAAGTTTGTTGATTATTCGGTAAACAAAAATATTTTTGTATATATATTTTTTCTCTCTCATTTGTTTTTGTTTAGTGCTATGCGCACAGAAAATTTAAATTTTCCAAATAATTCTAACGTAACCATGTCGAGACGTTCCGAAATATAGGACTTTGCCTCCAAACATAGTCGAACTCGAGCTTCGTACTATCGTTGAAGTTGCACCAATGGCGGAACGTACAATGGAAGAGCTACTCCGTGCACCCACGGAAGGGTATGGAGAAGCTATCGTTTTACCAGAAAGTAATGCGATCCATTTGAGATAAAACGAATTTGTTTTACAACTAGTTCAAGCTAGCCCGTTTCATGGTTGTTGGGAATATGATTATAAAAGACTTAATACTGGTGTATAACATTTTACGTCTGGTAGCATTAGTATTAGTTCTGGTAGTAAACCTAAGTTAAGTCTGGCAGTACTAAGTTAGTACTGGTAGAGTAGCAGTACTATAGTTAGTACTGGTAGTATTTAGTTAAGTCTGTTTATGTAATAGAATAGTAATAGTTATCTTAGAGATATCTTAGGAGATATCTTAGGAAAGGATATGCATTATCCTTCACAATTTGTAAAGCCTCTAGGGTTTCTTGGTGAATAAAAGGAACCCTACTGCATAGAGTTAATATATAACAAATAGAACATTGAAGAATAATAGAAACCAATAGAAAAGTTAGTATTATATTCTCTTATACTTGTGTTAAGATTCCGCATTAACACTTGATATTCACAGTCAGTGTCTCTCACATAGTTGATTTGGATTTATTCAAGTTAACTATTGTCTTACAAAGGCTATATAGATCCAAACAAAGGACCTACAAGTGGTATCAGAGCCAATAGAGGGACTCTGAGTAAGAAGAATCACTAGAACCACAAACAAACACTCTCCTACAATTCTTTACAAAATGTCTCAACCTGCTAATGATGTTTTTCTTCAACATCTCAGTGATGATGAAGCATCAAACCATGAAGATGCATCAGACCATTGGTGCTGCACTAAACAACAACAAAAGGTGATTCCCACAACTGCCTATCTTAAAATATCTAACTCCAATTCTGAAGAAAATGAGGAGTATGAAATATGGGATATAGAGAAAGAGCATTACCTTGAGTACATTGACAATGATGTTTTGGAAGGTAATTCAGATGGAAACTCCAGAGAAGAGAATTTCAACTAGAAATGATGGTGTTATTCGAATACTTTCCACCAGTAAACTGATGCAGGGAAATTCAAGCCTGTTAAAAGGAAAGGAAGGCTTAAGAATATCTTGTTGCTGACCATTCCCAAGGAACATAGAAAGATTCTTCATGGAATGATGATGCAAAAGAAATCTGGGGAAGCCATCAAGAACTAGGTTTGTGGTAAATGCAATTCAAAGAAAATATAGAAGACTGTTTTCAAACAACAGTTTGAAGCATTCACAATATCTAGTTTAGAAGGGTTAGAAAAAGGATATGACAGATTTCAACAATTACTTTCTCAGTTGGAAGCTCATGGTGCTGAAGTATCAACTGAGGATGCAAATCATATTCTTGGTTCCTTTGCCCCCAGCATGTCTAATCTGTCAATGACTAATGAAGAACTAAACAGATGTGACACTTACTATTGGCTGATTTGTACAATAACCTTAGGGTTTTTTGAGCAAGATATCCAATTTTGCCTCAAGAACATCTTCAAGAGCTCAAAAATGTTGCTTTTGTTTCACAAAGCAAAAGCAGTACTAATAAGGTTAAGTCTGGTTTTACTGGTGCCTACAGTACTTGCACTCCTTCTACTTCTTCAACCAATATTCCTGAAAAAGAAGCTCTTGCTGGTTTTGCTGATGAAGTTATTTATTCCCTCTTTGCCAAACAATCAGAGGACTGGGACTTGCTTCATGAAGACCTAGAACAAATTGATGACTTGGACATTGAAGAGATGGACATAAACTGGCAGATAGCATGAATTGATATTTCAATGAGAAGTTTTCTTATAAGAAACAGGAAGGAGAAGTTCGTGATGATGGAAAAACACCTGTTGGGTTTGACAAAAAGAAAGCTTGAATGCTTTAATTGTCACAACAACTTGGTCACTTTGCTAAGGAATAGTAACAACAAAGGGACACATATGAAGAAAAAGATAGACTCATTTTATCAACACCAAGAAGCTGGAAAGCAAGAGAAGAATAATATGGATTGCTGGACAATGGATATGGTATTGTCAATTGGGGGAGAACATACTGAAGAGAAGAACAAATCATGCACTCATGGCTATCATCTCCAGTTAGTGAGGTAGTCTTTATGTTAGCTAAAACTTGTATTGATTTAACAATACCCTTAAAACACTGTGTAAGAGAACAAATGAACCAGTTAGGTTGATCAAGAAGCATAAATACTTGCCTATAGTCAAGCTGTTAATAAACTAGAAGCTCAACTTGTCACTTTTCAAAAACAGCAACTTTCTCTAAATGAAAAGCTTACATTTTAGGCAAATGAAATATATGAAAAAGATGAAAAGCTTAAAAAATATAGGAGAATTGGAAAAGAAAGCTATTAAAAAAAAAGTAACAATTGCAGAAAAACATTAATTCCATGAAAAGATTCTTCCAAAAATCTTTGGAGAATTAAAATTACTTCTAGCATGAGGTCAAAATTGTAAAGTTGGCTTAGGGTATGAAATACAATCAAACAATGAGGTTCTAAGTTATGAGGAAGAAATGAATTTTTCTGTTTTTAAGGGTATAGAAGAGGACTCAGTTGGGAAACCTTTGTACAGTAGATTTATAAAAGCTAATGATTTTAAAGGTGTTCCACATCCCTTAGTGGAGATTATACTCCTATACCACAAGAAGAAATTGATGAGTCTTTGTATGTTTATGGTAAAAAGGGACCCCAAGAGCCTGATTTCAAAGGAGTTCCACATCCCTTAACTGGGGACTATACTCCTAAACCACAACAGGAAATTGATGAATCTTTATATGTTTATGGTAAAAAGGGACGTCAAAAGCCTGAAACTAGTGTCTCAGATGACACATTCAGTGAGAATTTTGTTACATCTAATGAAAAAGTCGTGTCTGCACCAAAACCAAAAGAAGTTGAACCTAGTTGTGTAACACACGTAAAAACTCCTAGGCAACCAATGAAAAATCAGGGGACACCTAAAGTTAACGAAAAGAATTGGAATGAAATGATGGAAAAAGAACTAGGAGAAGGTTACTCTTTCATCAAGAAAAAGTGTTTTGTTTGTGGCAGCCTAAGTTGTTTGATCAGAAATTGTGACTTTTATGAAAAGAAAATGGTAAGAGAGGTTGGTAATGGGGTGGCCAAACCAGTATGGAACAATGCAAATAGGGTTAATCATGCTAATCACTTTGTACCTAGACCAGTACAACTCATTACTGTTAGGCAAAATGTTAATTCTGTTAGACTTAATGTTAATACTGGTAGGGCAAATGTTAATTCTGTTAGGCAAAATGTTAATTTTGTCAGGTCTAATGTTAATACTGGTAGTTTTAATATTAATACTGTTAAAGCTAAACAACCAATAAATACGTAACTCAAAACAGTTTTAGTCATGTAAGACACAGGTGATAATAATTAATCAAAGAAGCATTTTCAAAATCTCTTTCACTGTGATAAGACCATTGTTAGAATTTAGCAAGGAATGACTTATTTTTCATAGCTGTAAAGGGAAATTGGGGCACTGCTGTTAAGACCTCAGCAGGTTATAATTGGAGGAGAACAAGACCAAACTCCAATTATAATAGTGGATCCAATTTTGTTAGAACTGTAAAGGGCCAAAGGACCAAAGGCAACCCAAGCTGAAAGCTGGGTCCCTAAGAGAAACTAATTTCTCTTTTTCATGTGCAGGATCATCCACTCAAGAACATAGAGGACAGAGGTATATTTGATAGTGGATGCTCAGGGCACATGACTGGTAACAAGGATCACCTAGATGATTTTGAAGAATGTAAAGGGGGATCTGTTACTTTTGGAGGTAGCAAAGGCTACATAACTGGTAAAGGCAGAATAAGAGTTGGAAATTTAGATTTTGATAGTGTGTCTTTTGTAAAAAACTTGGGCATTTTAATCTTTTCTCAATATCACAAATCTGTGATAAGCAGCACAAGGTTCTTTTTACTGAAACTGAATGTCTTGTTGTGTCTCTTGACTTTAAAATGCCTGATGAAAATCAGATACTTCTAAAAGTCCCTAGGCAACACAATATGTACAGTTTTGATATGAAGACACCTTCTCTTACAAAATATTATGCTTGTTTGATTGCAAAAGCCACATCTGATGAATCTAAATTATGGCACAAGAGGTTAGGTCATATAAATTTTAAAACTTAAACAAACTTGTGAAGGGAAACCTTGTAAGAGGTCTACCTTCTAAGGTTTTTAGAAATGACCATACATGTGTTGCCTGCCATAAAGGTAAGCAACACAAGGCCTCCTGTAAGGCTAAATTAGAAAGAACAATCACTAAGCCATTACACACCTTGCATATAGATCTTTTTGGACCTACTTCTGTAAAAAGCATTAATCATGCAAGTTATTGCCTTGTAATTACTAATGATTGTACCAGATTTAGTTGGGTATTCTTCTTGGCTACTAAGGATGAAACTAGTGGCATCTTTCAGAACTTCATTAGACAAATTGAAAACCAACTTAATCACAGGGTTAAAATAATTAGATCAGATAATGGCACTGAATTTAATGTCACACCCCCAGACGAGGCCTGGACGGAACACGTGTCCGGAGGCGTGACTTGATTGATCATCTCAAGTACAAAGCATAAAGAACGACCTCTAAGGGTACGTTTTGAAAATAAACACCGTTGCATAGATTAAAAATAATAATAATAAGTTTTACATCGATTAAGATTCAAAAGATTTAAGTTTTAAATGCACGGTAGCTTAAATAGTTCAACATACTGGTATTTAAAAACAGATAATCTCTTGTAAACTGGTGTAGGCAATATAGATCCATTAAGTCAATCAACAGCATCCTTGCTAAGCACCTGAGAAAAAAATGCTTTAAAACGGTCAACATAAAGTTGAGTGGAATTCATAGGTTTAGTTCAAACGTTATTATAGTGGACCACAAGTTATCAACACGTATGCGACAGTTATAACAAATACAACTTCACATAAAAAGTATTTACGTTGCGCTAATGCTCATGACACTGATAGTAATGTTGTATGCTAGCATGTACATTGCTATAAGTAATTGTGCCTTCCGGTGTCCGACCAAAGACAATCTACAGTACGTTCTGAATACTTTATATCCGTTATCGGGCGCCTGTGGGTAGTGAGCGCTACATCACTCCGGTAGGGATAATTAGTTTCCAATGATCTATTACTCATACGCGCTCCTCGACCGGTCCTCCGGTCAAGAAATTGACAGTTCATGATAGTTCGGGTAGTAGTGGTCTTAACAGCTACTAGGCAACACGTTAAACCAGGGAAAATCTCACGTATAAGTACTTGTGTCCAATTTAAAAGCAAGCAATGTTTCCTCACCCAAAGTTATAAACAATTATTTAAACGAGTAAAAGAGTGGGGCTATGAAACTAACCTGATGATAATGTAGGAGTATTACGTCAAAAAGTATGGTTACTTGGAATGAAACGGCGGTACACGGGTATGGACTATAAAAGAATATGGGTTTCGATT
This sequence comes from Tanacetum coccineum, assembly GCA_026074375.1. Taxonomy (NCBI): domain Eukaryota; kingdom Viridiplantae; phylum Streptophyta; class Magnoliopsida; order Asterales; family Asteraceae; genus Tanacetum; species Tanacetum coccineum. The sequence goes on from BQNB010002193.1 coordinate 83,763, forward strand.
TAGACTCGGAAGGTTATTGTACTACATTGATGCATGCACGTTCATTGTCATTTTTAGCAAACGTTAGTTATATATTTAAAAATGTTAGTGATCGAGTTTTTACGAAACGTACATATATAATATTATATTACTTATATAGGTATTATATTTGTTAATGTTAATACATAAATAAACTTGTCATTTATCATTTAATATTTCCAAATAGTTAGGTAATTTAATCGAAGTATTTTATCGTTTATGTTTTTCCAAATAGTTTCTAAGTATAGAGATTTTACAAAATTTCGGCATGACCCGTTCGTGTTTACACGTTTTCCAAAGTCGTAGACTTTAATAAAAACCACTTTCAAACCACTTTCCATATTTACAATTTACTCGTCATCAAATCCATTATTAATCGTAACGTTCGACGTCTAAAAATAATTAAACGTAAAACATCTAAATCGTACACTATTAAATAAGTCACTCACGAACTTATCCAATAAACTACACCGTAGCTTTTATACTTTGGTGTTTTGCATATATGTTGGGCTTTGGCCCGTTACGTCCGAAAATGTAGTTTTACTTATCCATTAAATCCGATAAGCAAAATATTAAGTAATAAATACGTGACCTCAAGATAAGCTATTAAATAAGCTCACAATAAGTCAAGTATAATACGCCAAACCATATGAGCTCAAGAATGATCTCATGGTGTTGGGTCTTGTATGTGGGACGTAGCTTTAAGCTTTAATAAACTATATTCGAGCTTATTTATTGAGCCGAATAAGTTTATCATTTGTCCTTTTACAAAAAGCTAGAAAATAAGCTAACAAAATATATGTCAAAACAAAATAAGCTAAACAATAATTCCTTCTTGGCTTTTCATTTGGGCCGAAATATATACATAAGCCCTAATAAGCTCCAAATAATTAAATAAGCTTTCCATAAGCTTGTTAAACATAAGTCAAACAAAATGAACTATAGCATATCATTTTTATTACACGAAAATAACCACGATCACAAAACTAAGATTTCCTTATATTTATCTTTGTATGGTTCGAAATATAAGCCTACCCTTTTAGGGTTTATGTAGTTTTTAAACCTTTGTTTTTACAAAATAAATTGTACAACTAGTATGTATGCATCATGAGAAGTATAAAAGTACAAGTTGTTTGAGTATTTGAAGACTTACAAAAACTAGAAGATTTAGGTGATGAACAAAGATTTATAACAACCCAAATGTTGTTTAACAAATACCCGGATGATACAAATGATCAAACCTTCAATAGATCTTCAAGTGTTTTTGATCAAAGATGAAAAATAAATGTGTTTGGTTGGTGTGTTGGTTCGGCAATAGAGAGAAAGAAAGAAAAAGATGGAAAAGTTTTATGTGTGTGAGAATGAAATGAACAAGTGACTAGTGAATGGATTTATAAAACAAAGTTTACTTCACACACTCAAGGTGTGTGTGTGTGTACCGAAATATAGAGACAAAGATGGATGGGGGGACCAAAATGATCCACCAATGAGGTTCTAGCTAAGTGATATACTCTTGTCCCATTCCATTTTGAATTTAAACTTGTACACCAAGTCCATGGTGTTGTTGGTGCACCGAAAATGCCAAGAGGAGGGGGGGACCATTTCATTTTTATAATACTTTGTTGCTAGTGCTCCCAAAATGATTTAATTTCCAAGTCTTGCATGCTTAAGCTTATAGTTTAGGTAAAACACGGATAACGCAAGTAACGAAACGAGTAACGGTATCACTAAAAATTATGAAATTTTAAACATTGCTTAAAAACATAAAAACGCGGATATTGCCAAAATACTACAACAAAATAACGTTTGGTGTCCCGGATCGATACGGAGTCGGATCTCAGAATACACGAAACACTTAACCGGTTTAATCGGTAAAGATAAACGAAAACATTTAAAAATTCACAATTTACTACGGAAACGGCTAACTTGATGAACGGAAAATCTCGGGTTGTTCACATTCATTCCCGTTTAAAGAAGCTTTGTCCTCAAAGCTTAGGACGCAACCTCTGCAGCGGGTGCAGAGTTGGTGAATAGGTGCGGGTATTTCTTTTGCATTTGGTCTTCACGCTCCCAGGTGAACTCAGGACCTCTCCTGGAGTTCCACCGCACTTTGACAATCGGAATACGACTTTTTATTGCTTCAAAAGCTTTGACCCACGGTCCATAATCTCGACAGGTTCTTCGATGAAATTCAATTTGTCGTCAAGTGTATAGCAAGCGGTTCATCAGCCATGCATTTCTTCAATTTCGAGACGTGAAACGTACTATGAACTCTACTCAACTTCTCTGGAAGTTCTAGACGATAGGCAACGGTTCCTACTTTGGCAATGATCTTAAAAGGTCCAATATAACGAGGGTTCAGCTTTCCCCGTTTGCCGAAACGTATTACTCCTTTCCAAGGAGATACTTTCAACATGACCTTATCTCCTACTTGAAACTCAAGAGGTTTTCGTCTTACATCGGCATAGCTCTTTTGACGATCACGGGCGGCTTGGATATGGCTCTTGATTTGAACTATTCTCTCGGTTGTCTCGTGGATGATCTCTGGGCCAGTGAGCTGACTGTCCCCAACTTCAGCCCAGCAGATGGGTGATCGACACTTGCGCCCATACAATGCCTCAAACGGAGCAGCCTTAATGCTGGTATGGTAACTGTTGTTATACGAAAATTCTACCAACGGTAAGTGTTTATCCCAACCTTTTCCAAAGTCGAGTACACAGGCACGTAACATATCCTCTAACGTTTGAATGGTTCTCTCACTCTGACCATCGGTCTCTGGATGGTAGGCTGTACTCATATCCAATCGAGTACCTAATGCTTTATGTAGAGACTTCCAAAAATGTGAAGTAAATTTTCCATCGCGATCAGAGATGATCGAAACCGGTACTCCATGCTTTGAGACTACTTCCTTCAAGTATTGTCTTGTCAATTTTTCCAACGTGTCATCTTCTCTCATAGGCAAGAAATGAGCAGATTTAGTGAGACGATCAACGATTACCCAAATCGTGTCTTGCCCAGCCGCTGTCCTCGGCAGTTTAGTCACAAAGTCCATTGTTATGTTCTCCCATTTCCATTGTGGGAACTCTGGTTGAACCAATGAACCAGATGGTTTATGATATTCTATCTTAACCTTTGCACATGTTAAACACTTGCTGACATAAGTGGCAATTTCTGCTTTCATGTTGGGCCACCAATATAACTTCTTCAAGTCCTGATACATCTTATCCGATCCAGGGTGGATGGAATACTTCGACTTATGCGACTCATGCATAATCAAGGCCCTCAAATCACCAAGACACGGAATCCAACTTCGATTGTTTAAGCATAACGTTCCGTCAGCGCGAGGTTCTAACTTGTTAATCATGCCACGCAAATCTTCATTAATGAAGTTCTCTTCCTTTCTGGCTTCCAATTGAGCATTCAAAATCTGCCTAGGAAGGTTTAACCCTATAGTCATAACCAAGGCTCGAACTCATAGCGTCTTGCTTCTTTCCTTTTGACTCAGGGCATCAGCCACCACATTCGCCTTTCCTGGGTGATATCGAATCTCACAGTCGTAGTCGCTCAACAATTCTAACCAACATCTTTGCCTCATATTCAGCTCCTTCTGGTCGAGAATGTGTTGCAAACTCTTATGATCAGTGAACACAACACACTTGGTACCATACAGATGATGTCTCCACATTTTTAGGGCAAACACTACTGCACCAAGCTCTAGGTCGTGTGATAGTTCTTCTCGTGAACCTTGAGTTGGCGGGATGCGTAAGCTATGACCTTCTCTCTCTGCATCAAAACCGCGCCCAACCCTTTATGCGAAGCATCGCAATATACCACGAAGTTCTCACTTCCCTCTGGTAAAGCCAAAATCGGCGCACTACACAACTTTTGCTTCAACAACTGGAATGCAGCTTCTGCCTTTTCTCCCCATTCAAACTTCACGCTTTTCTGAGTCAACTTTGTCATAGGTCTAGCGATTTTTGAAAAGCCTTCGATGAATCGTCGGTAGTAACCGGCCAAACCTAAGAATTGACGAATCTCGGTGGGTGTCTTGGGTGACGCCCAATCTTTGATTGCCTCAATCTTCGCGGGATCAACGTGAATGCCTTCACTATCAATCACGTGACCAAGAAATTGTACCTTTGACAGCCAAAACTCACACTTTGAGAACTTGGCGTACAATTCTTCCTTCTTCAATAAATTCAAGATCAACTTAAGATGTCCTTCATGCTCCTTTCTGCTTTTGGAGTAGATCAAAATATCATCGATGAATACAATCACGAATCTATCCAGATATGGTTTGCACACCCTATTCATCAAGTCCATGAAAACTGCTGGTGCGTTAGTCAAACCAAACGGCATTACTTGGAACTCGTAGTGACCATAGCGAGTCCTAAATGCTGTCTTTGAAATGTCTTCCTCACGAACTCTGAGTTGATGATAACCAGATCTCAGGTCGATCTTAGAGTAGACTCTTGACCCTTGCAATTGATCAAACAAATCGTCGATCCTCGGAAGTGGGTATCGGTTCTTCACAGTAAGCTTGTTCAGTTCACGATAGTCGATACACATCCGAAAAGAACCATCTTTCTTCTTGACAAACAAAACTGGTGCTCCCCAAGGTGAGGAACTCGGCCTTATAAATCCTCTGTCAGAAAGTTCTTGCAACTGAGTAGACAACTCTTGCATTTCGGCTGGTGCTAATCGATACGGTGCTCGTGCTACAGGTGCAGCACCAGGGACTAAGTCGATTTGAAATTCAACTTGTCGAGCAGGCGGTAATCCAGGCAAATCTTCTGGAAAGACTTCCGGAAATTCCCGTACGATTGGCACATCCTCAAGTCGCTTCTCTTCCGACTTATCCTCAGCCTTCTTGGACGTAACTTGTGCCAGATAAACTTGACATCCTTTCTCAATATACTTTTGGGTCTTCGTGCACGATATGATATTCAACTTACTTCCACCGTCGCAACTATCACCTCGGATTATCAACACCTCATTTCCATAAGGAATACGAACAACCTTCTCATCACAAACGATCAACGCGTGGTATTTCGCCAACCAATCCATACCAATGATGACGTCAAAACTACCAAGCTCTACGGGCATTAGATCTATGTCGAACGGATGACCTAATAATCCTAACGTGCAACCTCTAAGAACAATATTTGTTTCTGAAATTCTTCCATCGGCAAGTTCCTACAGCATAACTATTTCTAAAAGTGTTTGGTGTAACATCAAGTCAAACACTAAATGTAGTTTAAACAAAACTTCTATCGGTCGCCAATCAAACAACATAGAAACAGTAACATTATGAGAAGAACATTAACCCGTGACAATGTTGGAATCAGGGTTTGTTCCCCCTCCACCAATGGTGTAAGCCCTTGCTGTAGCTTTGTTACCTCCAGTATGGTTTCCAGTCTTGTTTCCACTCTTGTTTCTTGTCTGGTTTCTACGGTTCTAATTTCTCAAATTAGGACAATCCCTCCTAAAATGTCCTGGCCTTCCACACTCGTAACAAGTAATACCCTGCTCGATTTTCCGAACTGGAGCCTTTGAGAGTTTGGAGCAATAGCAGCCCTACAATCCCTAGTCTGATGTCCAGCCTCTTACAGTTTCCGCACTCAAAGTACACAACCCTCATGATGCAACCTACCTGTTTGCAGTAGGTGTAGTGCCAGCATATCCCTTTCTTTCATTGTTCCCAGCCGTATAAGCTCTGGCCACATTCTGCCCACTAGTATTTTGCCTCTTGAACGGCGGTTGCTGTCCACGGTTATCCCTTAGGTTACTCTCCATCCTTCTCTTATTCTCAGCATTCCTTGCAGCATAACCCTGGACTTTCTTGTCCATCAATTGGTTAGCAATGCGTATAGCATCCTGGAGTCTGGTTGGATTCGCAGCAATCACATTCCCTTGAATGTTGTCCGGTAAACCTCCAATAAACCTTTCCACTCTGTCTTCTTCATTAGGGACCATTCTAGTACACAACAAAATCAACTCCTGAAACCTTTGAGTGTAAGCAGTCAAGTCGTTTCCTTTCACGGCCAAATTCCACAATTCAGTCTCCATCTTCTGGATTTCATTCCTTGGACAATACACTTCTGTCATCAACTTCATTAGTTCAACCCAATTCCATGTAATCACCTCAACACCAATGATCTCTATGAGAGTTCACCATGGGGGGGGGGGGGGGGGGGGGGGGGGGGGGGGGGGGGGGGTGGGGGGGGGGGGGGGGGGGGGGGGGGGGGGGGGGGTGTGGGGGGGGGGGGGTGGGGGGGTGGGGGTTGTGGGGGGGGGGGGGGGGGGGGGGGGGGGGGGGGGGGGGGGTCAAAGCACTGAGTCCTGCAGAGTGCAAGTACATACTTCACGTTGATACTTCATGACAATTACTGATATTGAACACATTCTCCCATCTTCTCAAACCAGGCGGGTCAATCCGACTACGCCTTCATTCCTGAAAATTATGTGGCTTGCACTTCAAGAAGTCTTGGAAAGTGGCACTCTCGAGCCACTGGCATGAAACCTCCAAAGTTCATACCATGATTTCCATTTCTGTTTCCATTTCCATTTCCATTTCCATTCCGCATTTCCATTTCATTTCCTCCGTTTCCCATGTCCCTTTCCTCCATTCCATTCATTTCCCTTTAATCATATCATTCTCCATTATCCGCCCTTCTAGTTCGTCCCATTCTCATTCAGGGTTCAAGGGTCCCGGCGGCTTCACGACCTCCCACTCTTCACATACTCGGCGAGCAACCAAATCTTCAAACACCTCACGTGTCAGGGACGCTCCAGATCGGGTGTAGCATCTTCCTCAGCACAACAATATAACAGTTGGTAAGATTTCTAGTTACTGCGAGAGTACAAACGGTATTAAATAAAATTTACGGTTAATCACTTAGAAATACACGACACAATATATATCACGGAAAAATCCCATAATGCCATGACACAATAGCATAATAAATCACATCATGACATCATATCATAGATAAATATTAAATTTCATATCATCGAACATAAGTGATTACATCACAACGTTTCAAAATACATAAGAATGAGTCTAACACTACGGTCCATCACTAACGACTACTACCTAGACTGCCAACTAACGAACATCACTAAAAACGTTAGCCCCATATGGCTTCCAGCACATCCTCAAGTCTGCCAACTCTCACTCGGTCATAAAATCGAAGTCGTACGCATCCTGCTCGATCTCTCTCTGCTTCGGACATGCCCGCTCTGGAGTCGGTCAACTCTCTGACTCTCAACACTCAAGGTGCCTCTAAGCCTCATTGATCCCTCTCCAACTCAGCAATCCTCTTAGTCAAAACAATAACTGCCGACTCAACCCCAACCATCCTACGTCCCTGCTCTCTCTGAACTCCCTCAATGACCTGTATACGATGGACTAGGATAGCCTCTTTGTGATCATGGAACCTTTGAACCAAATCTCCCAATGTCTCATACGTACACTCTACTGCTCCCTCCTGAGCAGGCTCAGGAATATCCTCTGGCATCACAGGATGCGTAACCCTCTCAACTCTGACCTCAACCGGTCCTCTCACACCCGTCTCTGTCTCATCTCGATCAATAGTCTCAACTACAACTCTAGCATCAATGCCTCTATCCCTAAGAGCATCAGCGTAACAAAACACTCGACAATCTCTCCTGAACCTCTGATCACTTCCTAGCTCTAAATGAGGCTCATCACTAACTCCGACAATAACATCATCCCTCAAACTAGTCCCTCTAGGATCAACCTCTACCTCTGCCAAACAACCAGAATCCCTAACCTCTTACCGATGTATCAATCAAATCATCACGGACAGAATATAGCTCCGGATACAGTATAATGCAGGTACAGATGTCATGGGGGACCTACGTCTCTTGCGAGATAGCCCCGCAGAAGTACCCGGTAGATCTGGTAAAGAACGATCTGACAATGATGTCTCGAAGAAGGATCAAATGAAGCATCCTCAAGAAAATCTGATATGCCTCTATGAGGAATCTGAAGAAGAATATCAGTAGAATGGTCTCTCACAAGACGATAAGTGGGTAATGGTCTAACCCTCATCCTCGCGGTCATCATGTGTAACCGGCCCGATTAAGATGTAGCGGTACGTCGATCCATAAGTAATAGCTGTCCAGATGCTAGAAGCAATCGCGACGATGAGGTTCTGGGGTAGGTGATCTCTGGGTAAAGCGGAAATCACAGTAAATGGTGTACCATGGTAGTGATGGATGGTATCTGGTGTATCACTGTCGGTGGGGTCATCATCCGATGAAAAAAGGTGAGGTACTTTAATGGTGGTATATGGTCTGATGATGGATCCTCTGATGGATCAGACTCTGAATCAGATGCAGGTGAGTAATCAGGTGAAGCTGGTGTATAGTCTGGAGATGGTGGTATAGTAGGTGCTAATTATATGTGTCCTCTGTGTAATCACTGGGTGTCAGTCTGAGTTGTTAGTGGATAACAACTGTTGGTGTGTCAGGAATATAGTAGAGATGGTACCAAAAACAAAATCTCTCGTCCAATAGTGTCCCCCGCTATCCTCAGATGAATCCGAAGAAATCGAGATAACTGAAATAGCCATAACCTGCACAAGCAAAGTTCATATAAATCATCTTTATATCAACCATGCATGATGCAACAATATGAATAGGTGAATGGGTAACTGGATGAATGCAAAATGAATGAATGAATGAATGAATGAGTCATCGAGTACGTCATGATAGGATGAAATAAGAAACACTTAGAAATATTAGATATACTTAGTATTTAATACGTATATATTATTTACGTAGCACTTAGTTATGTATACGTACTATATAAGATCACGTAAGACACATAATCACGTAGGATCACATACTGGTTATAGTCCAGCCTAGTTTATACTACCTGGTTCTCTATAACCTTGGCTCTTGATACCAAACTGTCACACCCCCAGACGGGGCCTGGACGGAACACGTGTCCGGAGGCGTGACTTGATTGATCATCTCCACTAACAAGCATAAAGATTCGACCTCTAAGAGGTACGTTATTGAAATAACCACCGTTGCTAGATTAAAAATAAAATAATAAATTTTACATCAATACAATTTAAAGGATTCAAAGTTTAAAATGCGGAAGCTTAAATAGTTCAACAACGTATTAAAACAAGATAAATCTCATGGTAAACTGGAGTGGGCCCAATAGACTCCATATAATCACATCAACACATCCTGCTAAGCACCTTAGAAAAACATGCTTAAAACATTAACATAAAGTTGAGTGAGTTTCATATTTTAGTTCAAACGTATTATAGATGGACCACAGTTCTCAACACTAAGCGAACAGTTATAACAAATACAACTTCACATAAAAAGTATTTACGTTGCGCTAAGCTCATGACACTGAAGCTAATTGTGTATGCTAGCATGTACATTGCTATAAGTAATTGTGCCCTTCCAGGTGTCCGACCAAAGACAACCTAACCAGTACTACATGACACATATCCTTTATCGGGCGCACCCGTGGTATGAGCGCTACCACCCGATAGGGATACTTAGTCCCAATAAAACTATTTACTCATTCGCAGCTCCCTCGACCGTCCTCTATCAGAATTGACATTCATGAAAGTTCGGTGCAGTAGTGCTCCTAACACTACTAGGCATCACGTAAACTATGGAAAAATCTCACGTAAAGGTACTTTGTCCAATTTTAAAAGCTAGCAATGTTTTCTCATCCCAATTTATAAAACTTATTTAAAACAGTAAAAGTGGGCTATAAACTCAACCTTGTGATAAGGTAAAGAGTATACGTCAAAAGTATGGTCACTTGGAATGAACGGCGTAACACGGGTATGACCTAAAAGAATATGGGTTTCGATTAACTCGAAGGGTTATGTACAACATTGAAGCAGCACTTTCATTGTCATTTTAGCAAATGTTAGTTATACAATAAAAAACGTTAGTGATCGAGTTTTACGAAACGTATATTATAATAAGTAAAGATATTATATAGATATTATATTTGTTATTGTTAATACATAAGTAAACTTGTTATTTATCATTTAATATTTCCAAACAGTTAGGTAATTTAATGGAAGTATTTTATCGTTTATGTTTTTCCAAATAGTTTCTAAGTATAGAGATTTTACAAAAATTCGGATACCCGTTCGTGTTTACACGTTTTCCAAAGTCGTAGACTTTAATAAAAACCACTTTCAAACCACTTTCCATATTTACAATTTACTCGTCATCAAATCCATTATTAATCGTAACGTTCGACGTCTAAAAATAATTAAACGTAAAACATCTAAATCGTACACTATTAAATAAGTCACTCACGAACTTATCCAATAAACTACACCGTAGCTTTTATACTTTGGTGTTTTGTATATATGTTGGGCTTTGGCCCGTTACGTCCCAAAAATGTAGTTTTAACTTATCCAGTAATCCGATAAGTCAAAATATAAGTAATAAATACGTGACCTCAGATAAGCTATTAAATAAGCTCACAATAAGTCAAGTATAATAAGCCAAACCAAAAATGAGCTCAGAGAATGATCTCATGCTTGGTCATGTATGTGGGAGCGTAGCTTTATGCTTTAATAAACTATATTCCGAGCTATTTATTGAGCCGAATAAGTTTATCATTTGTCCTTTAACAAAAAGCTAGAAAATAAGCTAACAAAATATATGTCAAAACAAAATAAGCTAAACAATACATCTTTCTTTATTTCTACTTGGCCGAAATTTAACAACCCAAATAAGTCCAAATCATTAAATACGCTTCCCATAAGCTTGTTAAACATAATCAAACAAAAATGAACAATAGCGTATCATTTTTAGTACAAGAAAAAACCACGATCACAAAACTAAATTTTCTTATGTTTGTTCTTATGTATGTCGAAATATAGCTTACCCTTTAGGTTATGTATTTAACCTTGTTTTTTACAAAAATAATTGTACACTAGTAGTATGCATCCGAGAAGTATAAAAGTACAAGTTGTTTGAGTATTTGAAGACTTACAAAAACTAGAAGATTTAGGTGATGAACAAAGATTTATAACAACCCAAATGTTGTTTAACAAATACCCGGATGATACAAATGATCAAACCTTCAATAAATCTTCAAGTGTTTTTGATCAAAGATGAAAAATAAATGTGTTTGGTTGGTGTGTTGGTTCGGCAATAGAGAGAAAGAAAGAAAAAGATGGAAAAGTTTTATGTGTGTGAGAATGAAATGAACAAGTGACTAGTGAATGGATTTATAAAACAAAGTTTACTTCACACACTCAAGGTGTGTGTGTGTGTACCGAAATATAGAGACAAAGATGGATGGGGGGACCAAAATGATCCACCAATGAGGTTCTAGCTAAGTGATATACTCTTGTCCCATTCCATTTTGAATTTAAACTTGTCCACCAAGTTCTTAAGGTTGTTGGTGCACCGAAAATGCCAAGAGGAGGGGGGGACCATTTCATTTTTATAATACTTTGTTGCTAGTGCTCCCAAAATGATTTAATTTCCAAGTCTTGCATGCTTAAGCTTATAGTTTAGGTAAAACACGGATAACGCAAGTAACGAAACGAATAACGGTATCACTAAAAATTATGAAATTTTAAACATTGCTTAAAAACATAAAAACGCGGATATTGCCAAAATACTACAACGTTTGGTGTCCCGGTTCGCTCCCGGAGACTATTCTCAGATAACAACGAAACAACTTCCCGGTTAAACGGTAAAGCTAAACGAAACATTTAAAAATTCAAATTACTACACGGAAACGGCTAACTTGTTGAACGGAAAATCTCGGGTTGTCACAAACACCCCTTAAGGAACTGACAGATTTGATTAAGCACTTGATTTTGAAAACTAGTGACTACTTCTTAATAACCAGATTACTAACAGCTTATATCAAACTTAATTATCATAATCTATCAACAGGATTTAACTAGAAATCAAAGACCTATACTATGCTATCTAATATTTGTAATTTTTATAGTTTTTAAACAGAAATTGAGAAAACAAATTACTATAACTAAAAAGCTAACAAACAGATGCAAGTCTATGACTAATGAGACTAATAAGCACAATCAAACAAAGAAATAAGCACTAAGAAAAGCAGATAAGCAAATTAAGCATAGAAGCATAAAGACTATTAGGCAAATTTTAAGCAAATCTAAACTGTTAATTAAAAGAAAAACAAAAGTAATTTAAATGAGAACTAACCCTTAGCTTCAGCTAAACAGAAGCTTTCACACAATTAAGCTGCTACAAGCTCCCTAGCTTATTAATAAGCTAGGGTAAAGTCCATTTGGTCTTCCATAGCAACCAACTTCCACTTGCTTTCCACAATCCATATGCAAAGGTAATGTATATAAATTTTAAGCTGATAAATTGGTTTAGAGTAGGATTAGACAGTTTAAAAGCTTAAATTCAAGCTTAGAGACTTGAATGAGCTATAAGAACTTATTAGCTTAATGAGGTTTTATGAGTAAAAGTGAGGAAAATTTAAGATGGAAATGATAGCTTATGACAATTTAAAACTAACTTTTATTAATTAAAAACTGAATTACATTACTCTTAAAAGGAAATTACAACTGATGAAATTAAGCTAAAAAAATCGAATTAAGCTAGAAACTAGTCCTCAAAGCTACGTGTTCGTGTGTGAAGAGTGTGAGGCCTATTTATAGCCTGCCTTGGATCCTTCTAGCCTCTTGGGTCATTCCCCCGCTCCTCTCAATCACTACCTTCCATTTTCCTAATCATTTGAGACTGAATTGTGGCCGTTTGATCAAATTGTGCACAATTAAGGATTGCCAGCGTGGCATTCCTTTGATGTGACATTGTGCTAGTTCTGTGAGTAGATTAGTGCAAAACCCACATATTTTTGTGCTTTCTCCTCTTGTACATGATCCTCTCTTATGCGTCTTGGCCAATAGGAGCTTGATACTTGACGGATATTCCATGATATCTTGATATGACATCTTGATATGACTCATTGACCCTCATTGGAAAAGCCCCTAATTTTGACCTTGGGTAAACACGGGGAAGACGGGTGAATAGTAAAAATGGTTTTCGCCCCATTTTTGACTGTATAAAACTGTATACTTTGGTGAAAGTGCAATTCTAACCCTTCTCTTTCTTTCACATATTTCTAGTTTATAAATAACTTAGAAAATTACAAAACTAGGCCCTTGTGGTGTTATAAAAAGAGAATGGGCTAAAGGTTTTGGGCTTTAGGATCCGGGTATGGCCCATTTGGGTTTTTAAGGCCCATTAATAGAGAGGGCTATTCTTGGACTTTGTGAACTTAGATGGTTAAAATGAATATTGTGGTCTTGTTGACTTTTGTTACCAATGTTTACTGCATTTTGACTGAGCTTGACATTTCTGGCTTCGACTTTGATCTTTGGCTTCTTTTGTGTTCTCTGATTCGCATGTCCGTGCTTGCCCTTTTTGACGTTTTCTTGTGAATTTTTGATAAATCCGACCTTGCACTACAAAACACAAAAATACAAAGCATATTTTGCCATTTTTGGTCCTGTTTTTGGCTTAATTGTTCTTTTAAGCATATGGATATGTGTATTATTAACACTTATCAATGGTGGCGTGGTAATGGTGTGAGGATGTAGTGGATGGTGGAATGAGGCTCGCAATCTACCCATTGCAGCTCTGAAGCCGGGGGTGCACGCACATGTTAGGGCTACCATATTGAGGTACTAATAGGAAGTTGGTGATGATGGAAGTGCAGGGGAACTACAACCCTAGCAAGGCTTCCTCAGCAGAGGGGTGGTTGATAGTGAGATGAGTGGTGATGGTGTGTGGTGGAGGTAAGCAAAAGTCCTCTCGAACCATCGCTCCTCTGATGAAGCAAACGGGCATAAGGTGACCGGATCGATTGATATCCTAGCATGTGCCGGTCTTGGGGTGATGGTACGAGGTTAAAGGCTGCAGCCTTATCAGTCTCAAATGCCTTTGTATCCCCAACTGAGGGAATAGGGTCAACAATAGGTATAGCAGGAGAGTCGGCCGGAGCTAGGTGCTCCTCCTCCTCCTCGTCATCATCCTTATCCTCAAAGGGCTCCTCATCCTCATCATCAGTATCATCATCATCGTCGTCATCATCGAAGGGCCATCATCATCATCCCCTCCATCAGCGGGATAATCAACATGATCCTCTTTAGGGTCCTCCTCCAGATCCTCCTCCGGGTCAGAGTCCGCCACATAGCCCGGTGATAGGGCTACATGTAAGGCATCAGAGGGTAGAGGCTGGTCCTCCTAGGGTGCCTCATCATCGGATGGCACTAAGTACTTGGGGTACTCAAGACACAGTACTATAGGTACCTCCGTAGGTGAAGGGTGGTTCTCAGGATCGGGTATGGTATCTGGGAGACGGTGGGTCTCAGTTCCTGCACATATCCCCAAGATGCAAGAGCTACCGACTGCATTGGGATCCATCATATCTGTAAACAAAGACTTTGTGGGAGACCTCCATCAGACACTCCTCATCACTCCCCAAAAACTCATCCTGGCTCGGATCATGTAGATAGATGTAGGTGGACTGCGGATTGCTGAAGACATGACAGAATCTGTACACTCAAATAAGTATACATTGTACATAAGTATAAGACCCATAATAAAATACTTAATAAATTTATGAAACATGTATGGAAACCATGCATCATCCCCAACTAATGCAACAAGTAATGTAAGGGGGGGGGGGGGGGGGGGGGGGGGGGGGGGGGGGGGGGGGGGGGGGGGGGGGGGGGGGGGGGGGGGGGGGTGGGGGGGGGGGGGGGGGGGGGGGGGTGGGGGGGGGGGGGGGGGGGGGGGGGGGGGGGGGGGGGGGGGGCGGGGGATGAATGAATGTCCTATAAAAATCCCTTTTTATGATGCAATGTTTAAAAACGGTTATAGTCTAAGTAAAAACATTTGACCTGGTTCTCTATAACCTTGGCTCTAGATACCAATCTGTAACACCCCCAAATGTGTCTGGAAGCGTTACTTCATAGATCAATAACACAAGATATGAGAACGACTTCTAAAAGATTCGTTTGAAATAAGATACATTGGATTTTTTGAAATTGTTTAATACAAAGCACAACGGCTTAAATTGTTCAACATTGAAATAGCAAGATTTTAGATCATAACAAATATCCCAAGATGTAATGACTCTAAATCTTTTATGCATGACTCCCTAAAAGAGTATCCCCAATGTATCCTTAGCACCTCGTGCCTCATTGACCTGAGAAAACATGCTTTAAAACGTCAACATAAAGTTGGTGAATTCATAGGTTTATGTAAAATATAATGTAGGACCGCAAGATTTTCCCCGTGATAATGCAACAGATGCAAACATCACAAAATGTAATTACGTTTCCCTAAGCTCATGACACTGAAGCTCGACATGTATGAAATGCAACATAAATTGCCAACATTGCCCGTGATGATGTTCTAACCCGCAACATCCTAAATCCGACATGGTATACGTCCGTTGTCTGGTAAACCGGCACAGTGAGCGCTACTCACCCGAACGGGGATGTCAATCCCAAATAGATCTATTTATAACATTCGCGCTCACACAAAGTAATTGACAGTTCATGATAATGGGCTTTTTCTCAAGGTTAATCGCTACTTAGGCAAACACGTAATCATGTAAAAATGAACACTCACTTCAATCGTAAAACAATGCATGTTTTCTCACCCAAAATTTGTAAATCCATTGATGATAGTAAAACATGGGCTATGACTCACTCGGTAAAGGAATGAATGAAATAAATTAAGTTGAATGAAAACGTCACGAAATGACCGATGCAACCTAATTAAATATAGGTCGTATGAGTACTAAGTACTTGAATAACTAATACCACATATAATTTTATATAGTTACATCACCACCTAAAAGTGTTTGTTTAATTTATAAAATTTAAACACTTTAATTTGTACTTGTAAAAATAAGTATTCATGTATTCGTGTTCGTAAAAATGGTATACTTGTCCAACAATTCGTTATTTGCCATAAATACTTGATGTATTATTTACATAATTTCATTATATAAATAATTTATTTATTTATGTTGAGAAATAATATATTATAAGGTTAAAACGTTCATAATGACACATTTAATAAAAACTCGGTTATCTTCCTTGTTTAATCCCCGTTTTCAACTTCCTTACATGCATGGATTCGTATTTGAAAAATCTAATCAAATATTACGTCTATTATATTCATATTTACTGTTATGAACAGTAACAATAAGTGTAGATTTATAAAAATACTTTTTATAAATTTTAATTGTTGAAATCGTATATTATGTGTATCTTACTTGTTTTAATTCGATTTTTAGTGATTCATATGTCCATGGCTTCATGATTAAATTTTCTATCATCTAACATAGTCCATGTACACTGTATGTTTCTGTAAAAAAATTAGTTTTTATAAAATTACTTTTATAAAGTTACTTTTGTTTATTTTATTACATAAACATGAAAAAGTCATAACTAGTTCATTATCCATTGGTTTTTCAAGTTTCTTACCTTTTTAGAATCCTTACAATATCTACTTTTACAAAAAAATATAAAAGAAATATCTCAGATTCGAAATCATATAGTTTTTATAAACTTAGTTTTATAAAAACACTTTTATACGCATAATCTCGTAAAAATCATAACTCCTTCGTTATTTATCGGATTTTCAAGTTTCTTATATGCTTACGATCCTTATGAGATGTATTATTTTTATAAAATATAAAATAAAGTATTAATTAGTTCGAATGAACAGTAGCAATTAAAAGGTTAATTAACTTATTTTATACACTTTTAAACTTTATAAAATTACCACAAGTCTTCTAATTTATAAATTAACAACCATGGTATATAATTTAAGTCCTCTACATTGTGTCCATCATAATAGGTCCATATTGTCCAAGAAAATTGTCCAACATATTTATTTACTTTTCTAAACTTTATAATTAAATAAATAATCAATACTTGACAAATAATTATATAAACTATCTATTGCTTGTAAATTCTTGTTTTAAAAACTAATGTTTTCAAATATTAACAAATTTAAAACATCATCTTAACCATAAACAAAATAATTCGTGAATGTATATATTTGATTTTCATCTTATAAAAACTTTAAAAAGAAACCTAGTGATGATTTAACAATAACAATTATATAATACATGAAATGAAAGTATTGAAAAGATTAGGGTTCTTAGAAGACCTTAATGAAGATGAGTGATTCGTCAGAATCTATATATACGTAATAATAAAATATATAATATGATGGAAAATTACCAATTTACCCTTGAGGACAAAGGTGAAAAGGAAAATCTTCACAAATATATATAATATAATACGTATATAAACCGAGAAGTATGATTCTCGGGTCGTTATCCCCCAACGACTTGTGAAATTGAAACCACGTTAGATGTTCGGACAATGATTTGAATTGAAGACAAAGATTGATTTGATTATCTACCTTTTAAAAAAAATTACAAAATATAACAATTAAGCACTAAGACAAATAACAAGAAACCAAAATTTAACTAAAAATGCAAAACGGGACCCCTAAATGGAGATCAAAAATCCTAAATTTCTAAAATTAAACCTAACTTAAAATTTTCTTTTTAAATGGACTCTATTTAACTAAAAAGTGAGTTTAAAGAAAACTAGAGCAAAAACGGAGTTGAAATGAGCGTTAAAACACGAAAAACGAAAACAGAAACAAATCCCGTTCTTTAAAAATCAAAATTTTGCAAATTAGACCCCATGAAAGCAAAACTAATTTTCCTATGAACTTTATGATAAAAGAAAATTTTCTAAAAAAGATTTATATTTTATTGATTATTTTTCTATTTTTTTATGTTTTTTAAAGTTTTTAATGAAAATAAATGTTTAAAAATACTAATCTATCTATAAAAATTCTAAAAAAAAATACCAAAAATAGCTTATACTAATTAGAACCTAGGAAAAATAAACTTATAAACACAGCTTATCAAATAAGCCACGAAATAAGCTGAAACAGCTTATTAAGCTTATAAGGGCTAAACGTGTATAAAGAATAAATGGTGTAGGAGTCTAATGAAAAAGACCACAGGGCGCAGTGGTAGTGTGTGGTGTTATAAAGGGTTGAGAGTGTTGAGGTCGGGGGTTCGAGTCTTGCTCACCCCCGACTTCCACTTTCCCCTTTTTTTATTTTTGAAAACTCAAAGAACAAAAGTTGTAGATTACACTTTTTTAAGCAACTTTAATAAAGACAATACAAGCTCAAACTCAATATTAAGCTCTCAAACAGCTTGTGAAGTAGGCTGTTACAGGAAGTTAGCTTTTTTAAATCTAAAAAACTAAGTTTCACTCAAAGAGGCACAAAAATCTCAAATAAGCACTAAATTCAAAACCAAAAGCTGTTTCTGAAAGCTTGTAATGTCTAGAAGCTAAATTTAATAAGCTACCTTAACTGAAAACACTTTAAAACTTCTAAATCTATTGATCTAAGCAGCTAACTCAGGGAAACACACTTTAAGCTCAAAAACTAATTAAGCTAAAATCCACATTAAGCTACTACTGATCTTGAACTTTTGAAATCTCATCACTCTACTAATAAGCTACAAATCTAGATAATAAAAACTAAATCTATAAGCTAAAAATCTAAAA
>BQNB010002193.1:103055-127860 GCA_026074375.1 Tanacetum coccineum
AAAATGTGATTAAAATATGTAATGTGATCATATTACTCAAGTGTATACTCCACCAACATGTGCTAAACAGTTTCGAATACCGATGCACATGTTGAGGGGGAGCTTTTCTGAAAAGCAAAAACAATCGGGTACTAAACACTTTGATAGTTTTATCATAAGTACCTGATTGAGTTTTTCAACAGTGATTTTATGGCAAGGTGAACTGTACCAAAAGACTGACCATGTATTTACTGTTATCGAAGTTATAAGGATGGTAAGGTTAGGTACTCGTTCCCATGATCCTGCCAGAACCGGAGGGATCTACCCAGGGACTATCCACTAGTTAGTGTAGAAGTCCTTAGGTATGATAAAAAGGAGTAAATGTGAGGAAAAGGGAATAGTGCCGACTGAGATAGAGCTAGTACTTGAATAAACCCAATAAGGTTCTAGTCATGAAATCTTGGTAAGCACTAAAGGGGTTGAAGAATGAAAAAGAATTATACGGATAAAGGGTGCAAAGAAAGAAGCCCTCCATACATTTAGGCAGAAACCGGGTCAATACATATGCTGTCAAAATCACTAAAATGATTGCTGACATTAAAGTGACATCATGGACCCAGTGATGCAATGCACAACCCTCCCAAGCCACTCAGAATCTCTCAAAAGATTTCTGTTTCATTTCTTACGGAGACTAAACATGTAATCTACTGACTCACTCACTCCGAGTAAGTCGGTATTGAAAAGGTGGCAGTCAGCTCCAGCCTCCGATCACTAAAATCAAAATGCACTTTTGAGTCTAGAGCCAAGAGATCATCAATTAATCTCGTTAGGACAATTCCAATTTACTTGTTATTCACACACTATGATTACAAGTTTTATCATAAGAGTCCTACGCATTATCCTTGTGATTTTGCTAGAACATCCGAGTGACACTTACGTGTTCACAATGAAGATGGAAATCCTGCTTGAGCCAACATCAAACAAGCTCATGGTAGATGACTTGTGAGATCCTTAATGGGTCAAACTTATGACACTGGATATCGAATCGTTCCAGATTATGAATTGACGATTGATGAATTTTGATAAATGCTTAACACTCTCGATGTGTCACAAAAACACTTTCTCAGGTGACACTTCGATTGATTTTCATATCAATTTTCCTCTTAAATCGTAAGATAGTAACTAACCGATTCACTCTTATCGTGCTGTCTGTTTTGAGATGTTTCGATTAAGAGAACAGATACCGTGTTCCAACAAAATCAAGTTCATAACCGCGTGCTCATTCTCAAACGACTCATTCGAAGATATCATGAAAGCTCAAGTATCTGTTATTAAAGCTTCTGCAACTCTGAATATTCAAGCTTTCAAGATCAAGAAAAGTGTGAGCATATCATTCCGAATGACACAAGTTCACAAGATGGCAAAAGATCACATGATGATGATTAAAGATTATGATTGGATGATGATCTCAAAGAAGCTCAAAGATCACATACAAGTCAAGCTAAAGCCTAAAAGTCTAAAGTTCACTGCTTCAGATTCACAAGATACAGATCAATGAAATCAACGTTTACGAGCTATTACAAAGATCAATCTTAAGATTGAAGATTCTTAAGTTTAGTATTTCAGGGTGACCTCTCTTAGGGGAAATTGTTAATTGTTAGAAAAGGACTCAGGTTCACCCCATGTATTTTACTGTTCAATATAGCTCGTAGTTTAATAGGTAAACGTATGACTTTTGGTATTGAACCGGGTACTAATACCCGGTGTATTGTAAGAACTATAAATACCTCTTCCAACTTTGGAAGAGGTAAGCATCTATTCATTTTACACACACTCTTTAGTGTGTTTATTAGTTTCTCTCTCAACCATTCTCTCTCTAACTTTCTCTCTCTAGATCTCTCTAGATCTATACATGTTTGTGTGAATTCGGGATCCTACAGGGTTATGTGTTTCGGGATTATGTAACTAGTAATATCACAAAAGTATCTTGATTTTTTTTAATTTTGATCATAATTTAAGCATATTAGAGTGAAACATAGGACGAAGTAGGCATCTAATTCCCATCCCCCCACTTTGTTGATCCCAGTCTGAATAGATCTTTCTAGCCTTGAAATAAATCTTGTCTGTCAAGTCTTCTTAACAATGCTTGAAAATCTCCATGAAAACTTGAAGTTCCATCAGCTCTTGTAATCTTGCAAACTTCAGAATCTTTTGCTTCTGTCATTCCCAGCAAAATATATTCCCAATTTACAATATTATGTTTGTTGCAAGACTCCAAATTTGTCATTTTAATGAATGAATACTTGATTAACAATCTGGAATTTTGTAAGAAGTGTAAAAGATTTATATTCACTGACTGTAAAAGATTTATCATAAAACCTTATAAGCAGAAATATCTCAACGACTCTATTGTTATGGCTCAAAGAGTACTAACGGTCACTTAGCAGTACTAAGTTTGAACTATCAGTACTAACTTGAAGCCTAACAGTACTAACTTCTCTCAGCAGTAGAAATATATCCCCAGCAGTAGAAACTCAACACTAGCATTATTAAGCTAACACTAGCAGTATTAAGCTTATACCTTTGAAGTTTGTTCTCCCTTTGAAGTTTGTTTTTTCCATTCATGCTTTTTCTGTTTACATCCTCCCCTGTTTGACAGAATTCTCTAAAATCAAACAATCTTCTGCATCTGAAATCAGAACTTGAACTTTCTTCATCAACATGTGAGAGCCTGAGCATGAATCTTCTTATACTGAGTAAGAGCATTTCCAAAATGATGACTTTATCAAACAATTTGGTACACAAATCCATCAATGCTATAAGTTTCAGACTGTCCTCTCCACTTTCAACTGTATAGCTTTTGAAAGAGGTGGATCATTGGACTTATAGTTTTTGGCAAACTACCAGCCATAAACGGATTTGATGTTTCTTTACCAGTAGTCGTTTGCTCTGGAATAGCCAATGCTTCATTGCAACAACATGGTGCATTGATAACCATAAAGTTTTAGGTAAACTATCAGCCATCAACGGATTTGAGAAGTCTTTACCAAGAACCGTTTGCTTTGGACTAGCCAACGCTTTACTGTGAAGCATGGTGAGTTGAGAACCATATAGTTTTTGGCAAACTATCAACCATTAATGGATTTGAGAAGTCTTTACCAAGAACCATTTGCTTTGGACTAGCCAACTCTTTACTGTGAAGCATGGTGAGTTGAGAACCATATAGTTTTTGGCAAACTATCAACCATTAACGGATTTGAGAAGTCTTTACTAGAAGCCATTTGCTCTAGACTAGCCAGTTCTTGATATCTGTTAGACATGGTGAACTAATAACCATTTGTTGTGTGGTGATGAAACCAACACTTAAAGATCCTTCTCTCCTCCATTATAGCTTCCAGCTTCATCAATCTGCTTTTGAATGAATCTAAGCAGATCAAAAGCACTATCACTTGCAGACTCAGCTATCAACTTCAAAGACATCATCCTTTCAAGTGTTTCCTTTGTGAGTGGGTATCTCCTCTCTACAAGCATATGAATCTCAGTACCATCTTCCAATGTCAAAGTATGAACCCTACAATTTTCATATAAATCCCAGCTCTTAAGATTCCATCCTTCTTGATTCTGCCAGAGTTCATCTTCTGCATTTGCCTCAAGCATTGTCCTTAAATCTCCCCAAAGAACTAGATCTACACCTTCTGGTGTAGTTGTTTCAATCCTCTGCATCACCAGATTATATAACTCCAAAAGATCCAGTCTATCAAACCTTGTCACCATCTCAAAAAAGGTTTTAATCCATCTAGAACTTTTATCAGATCTAAAGATCCTGTAGTAGATGCACTCTGCTCTATGTCTGTCAAAATGATAGAATTTTGATTCCCAGTTAATGATTAGAAATCTCTTCTCCAGGGCTTCAAAATCTATTATGCCTTCTTCATCTGGAATTATCTTTAGAAAAGTCTTTAGATGCTCTTCTTCTTTAAGGTCAGAATCTGTCTTCTTTCTCTTAGACTATCTTTTCATTCTTGGACCTCCTTTTCTCTTCTTTGAAGCATCTATACCTTTTTCAGTGCTTTCTACTGCATCTTCCTTGTTCATACTTTCAGTCTTCCTTTCATCCTCCTCAGAATCATGTTCAGCATCAGTATATCTTCTAAATCAATCTTTCATCCTCCTCAGACCAATAGGAACAAAATATGCAATTATTTCCTGTTCCTTGATGTATAATACTTGAATCTATTCAAGAGTCTTTTTGTTCAGCTGAAGCATGTTTGTATCTACCTGTATTTAAGGTAGTCATCATTAGGCTTCTCAGTTAAGATTTTGTTGGAGGTTTATTCCTGATTGCAGATGCTCTTTCTTTAGCCAACTGCTTCTTCCTATTTTCAAATTACTCTGCAAGTAACTTGGCTCTTTCATCACAATAATACTTTTCATGTTCCTTTATTGAGTCCAATTTGAACATCTAATTCATGATCAGCACTATCTTGCTAAACTTCATCATACAAATTTGCAATGTAGTTCAAAGATGCTTGCTCTTGTCTTTGTCTCTCCAATTTAGCTTCTTCATTAAGTTCTGCTTAAACCTTTAATGCTATTTCAGCATCTCTCTCAATTTGTGCTTCACCTTGATCCTTTGATTTTACTTTTACTGGTTCAGGTTCTTCCTTAAGAACGCCTTTGCCTGTGTCTTTAGGATAATTTTTGAGAAGTGCTTCAAGGTAAAAATGAAATCTTGTAGTTTTTTCACATCTTCTTTCTGTATTTTCAACTCCTTTAAGCTTTGCCTTGTCACTTAACATTTCCAAAGCATCAGCAAGAAAAATATCTTCATCTTCAAAGACATTTACAAGGAGGAGTCATTGGAGTAGCAGTACTAACTTCTGTTCTACTGGCAGTACTAATGTTAACAGCAGTACCAACTCCTATATTACCAGCAGCATTAACTGGTTCTTCATTGCTTCCTCCCTTTTCTAAAACCTTTGTATCATGTGTCACATTTAGCTCCTCAGTCTCTTTACTTTGCCTCCCCTCATTCACAGCTTCCTCTGTGTCTATATAGTCTATATCATGGGCTAAATCAGCATCACGATCATCAAAGGCATCCAAGAAGGTCCGTTCTTCCTGTCACAACTTCATTTGTTGTGGATTCTAGCATGCACTATATTCCCACTTGATCCCTTTTGACCACAAAATTCAATAATGTCCCTGTACTTGTGAATTGGTACCAATATCACATCTAAATATTTTAACATTTGATTTTAATTAGTTCTCAATTGGTCCACTTATAAGTCCTAAGAATTTTCACCAATTTTATCCTTAGTTCTATTAAAAGAACACCAACTAAACCTGCTAAATCAACAGTGATAACAAGGCAATAAGTCTTATGGTTTATGCTCCTTATAGATGTGGGTCTAAATAAGTCCATATGTAAAAGCTGTAAGGGCTGACTAATAGAGCTCACTAATTTAGCCTTACAGGAGGCTTTGTGTTGCTTTTCTTTCTAACAAGCAACACAGGTGTGGTCATGACCCAACATCCTATGCTATTTGTTAGATTCATCAACTGTGGCCTTTGCAATCAAACAAGCTAAACCTCTAGTAGGAACAATGTTCTCTAGGTTGAAACTGTAAACATATGTTTTTCCTGAAGGACTCAAAGTAATACTTTATTTTCATCAAGCAACTTTAAAGATTCAGGAGATATTCACCCCGTGCTAAGGGTCATTGACGTCATTAATAAATTCACAATGTATCTTTTGTATTGTACGCGTTTGCTTTTAAATCGTAAACGTTAAGCTAAATCGCGTAAGCTAAAAATGATCATTCAATGTAAATGGGCATCAAACAATTAAATGTTTACATCAAGCAAGTGTTAAGTAATTATTTTGAGGATAATTATTAACTTTGTTCATTTTATTTTTATTGGTTACGTAAATTTGTTACGTTTCGCGATAAAGTACGTTTAGGCATACCCGGAACCACCAAAACTTTTCTACGCTTCAACAAATACCCACATTTATACCCAATACTCAAAAATCATAAAAATATATCATATATATCAATGTTTGGCCGGATTTGGTGATATACATACAAGAAATATCAAGAAAATCTTGCAACTAGTAAATTGTACAACAACATCTTATTAAACCTTATGACATTTTAATCAAAGCCCATACATGACCATAAAGTCCTTTACCTTGATTTCCTCATTTGTTCCCAAGACTTTCTATCACAACATGACTAGCTTAGAGTATAAGAAAAAAACTTGCAAGTATAACACATAATATACACTTCAACACTTTACCAAAAATCAAAACCATTCTCCCTTTTTGCTCTCAATAAGCCACGACATCAACACCCCTTTTTATACAATCCATACCTTGATTTCTAAAGCATACTCCACATCACACATCATTACATAAGAATTAACTAAGAATTTCCAAGGCCTTGGTTAACCATTTACAAGTATTGAAGAAAGTTTTGCAAGATTAGGGTTTTCAAGTGTGCTAGCTTGGGTTTAAAGTCTAAATAAGGGTTTAGCACATATTTTTCATTGTCATCATTCATCACTAAGTTACCAAAACCTTTATCTTTTCATTTTCAGGTTTTATATGTATAATGTTCTATAGTTGTAAAATCCCATTTAGTACTTTTAAATATGTAAAAAGGATTTTACTTTGTGATTCTGACTTTGTACACATTTTCATATGAATATTAGGTTGATAATAGCATGCTATAAGGGGGTTTTAAGAGTTTGTAACTTGTTGGTTAAGTGTAAACATGTATATGTACAAATTAGGGTTTTAAGGATTTCTTAAGAAAGTTGTGATTAAAAGTATCATTATGGAACTTGTTAACTTGGATATTTGGACAAGATATGAACTAATGGACTTTAATATATATAAGACATATGACATATGTAATTATAAAAGGCTTGTGGTAATTATTAAGTTGGAAAGTATAGAAAGTAAGTTATAAAAACAAAGTTATACAAATAAACTCAAAAAGACATTTAGGGGCTGTTTTGGTTCGTGTCCTATGACAGCCATATTATGAACTATAAAGATAGTACACCTCATGACGATTCCAAAAAGATAAGAAACTCGAAAAACGGATTAATAACGAAAAAGATACGCTAATTACGAGTTATACGTTAATTAAACGGGTTTATAAAATAACTTTTATAAAAATTATATAAAACAGAAAGTTTGGTATTTTTAACAAATTATACATAATTTTAGGATTCCAAAACAATAAGAAACGTAATTTTTTGATTAAAAACGAAGAAGTTATGAATTACGCAAGTTTATATACTTAAAATGTATAAAAATATTTTTATAAAAAGTTACTGTTCATGACAGAAACATTAATTTTTATAAACCTCATAAATAAATATAAATTTCAATTACGAGAACGTGCTTGAAAGAATTACTAAAAACGGAGCTAAAACGAATAAAATACGACGTTTACGATTTTATAAAAGTAATTTTATAAACTATGAATAGTAAAAATTACTGTTCATCAGAAGACCCCACTTTAGTAAAAAAGTTGATAATTTTTTGATAACAAAGACATGTCGAAGGAATCGCAAAATCTTGATTAAAACGATAAGTTTATTGCATTCAGGGTTTATGACATTAAATTTAAAAAGAAAATTTTATAAAATGTCATGAACAGTAAAAGTACTAGTCATCTCAAAGTTATAAAATATAGAAATGTAATATTTTTTAGTTAATTCATCCCATTACAAGACGTGTACATAAGAACGCGAGAAACGGTTTAAAAACGAAAGTTAAAGCTAAGTTAACTAAAACGATAATTTAAAACGTTTCCACTTTTAACAATAATTTCTAAATTACAAATAGATAGTGATGAAGCTATATAGAATTATATGTGGTTATCAAAGTACTATATTACTAGGGAGTTTCATAATGAGGCCTCTTTGGGGTGGCGTATCGACGAGTTGTTGGATTTACGATTTAAAGTGTCCTAGCTCCTCATACGTCACTACATGACCTCTTAAATTATGATAGCCCGAACGATAGTATGATGTAACTAACATAGACTTGTATATGATGTTAGTTAATCAAAGCGATTAGTGCTTATACGACCTATGTTAATTTAGGTTGCATTCGATCATTTACGTGACGCGCTATCTATGATATTTAGATTATCAGTAACTCAAGGTGAGTTCATAGCCCTGCATTTTACATTGTTTTGTTTTATAAGTTTTGGGGTGGAAAACATGCATTGTTTTATAACTTGGACATAAGTGGATTACTTTTATATTAGATTACGTTTCCTAAGGAGTGATAACTCAATCTGAGCCCATTATCATGAACTGTCAATTACTGGACTGTGAGCGCGAGTGTTATGAATAAATCTATTGGGTTTGACAACCCCGTTCGGGTGATTAGCTATCACTAGTACACAACTATACCATGTCGGATAGGGCTGTTGCGTTAGAACAACAATACGGGCAAATGTGGGGCATTTAATATTGCCATATATTTTTCGATCTTCAGTGTCATAGCTTAAGCAACGAATTACATTTATATATACTTCATCTGTTGCATTATCATACACTTGAAATCTGTGACCCCAACTTTATAACGATTTTATCAAACCTACCTAGAAATCACCAACATATTGTTGACATTTAAAGCAAATGTTTTTTCAGAAGCAGTAAGCACAATGTGAAAGCGATACATTGTTGATTTTGTATTTTGGATGACATGCTTAAAGATATGGTTGCATTATATTTTGGGAATCATGTATTATGAACTAGTATCTTTGAAAATGACCATGAAAGAAAGTTAAGCTTCGGGATTTTTGTAACAAATGTTTGTTAAATCCAATGTATCAGTTTTAAACGACTTTTAAATGGTCGTTATATATATATCTTGTGTTATTGATCTAAGATGTGACATGCCCCGGACCCTTATTCCGCTGCGACCATTTTGGGGGGTTTACAGGGACAACACAAGACATCGTGTCTGTGAAGAGAACCTTATTCTTCTTTGTCACAAATCTGTGACACAGAAAAGAGATTTAAAATGATGTAGTTCTTTCAACAAAGTCACACATCCAAAATGCTAACTTTCAATTTTTATTTTTCCTTTACCAGATATATAACCTTACTACCTCTAAAAGCAACAGGGCCACCATTATACTCGTTGATATTCAACCCAAGGTAGGCTTTGTTTCTAGTCAGTGTCGTGGAACGATCCACTATCAACATCCCTTAGTTCATAAAGCTTTTTATGATCATCCCTGCACATCAAATAAGAGAAAAAAACAAAAATTTAAGCTTTCTCTTAGGGACCCAACCATTACTGACTTTGTCTGCCCAGTGGATCTTTAAAATTACATTTATATAGATTTGTTCACTATTGTATTTGAGACTTGTTCCCAGATAGTGTCTTTTGGGTCTCCAATTACAACCTGCTAAGGTCTTAACAGCAGTTTCCCTATAGCCCCTAACAGCACTAATTGTTTTATCCCTAGCAGTATTTACTTTAAGAATTTGTAAAATTTACTTCTGGTGTTGTTTTGTATCTAATTAAATGGCCTCTAATAGGTGAATGAACTTATAAAAATTATTTCCACTTGTCTGATTTCATTCCAATGGGTCGGCAATATAATTATAAACTTGTCCAGCAGTACAGTAGCTGCTTGACCGGAAAGATTTTGTCTAGCAGTATTAACTGGAAAATGCCATTTTAGTTAGTACTAGCTTTGAACAAACTTGTTTTGTGGATTAATCTTCACATTGTTTCAACACTGTCTATCTCCCCTTGACCAGTAACCCTTACCATTCCGTTGTTCAATTCAACCTGTTATCATTCTGTTTCTCATGAAAGTCACAATTCTAATAAGATGGCTAAAGCTACCACATACAAAGCATGCATTATTTATGAAACCATATCCCAAACAGCGTTTTGACATTAATCCATTCCAGTCACTCTTTTCATCTTAGGACTTGGACTATATGTGTTTCTGTTACTTTAAAAGTTTCCCTAAGTAGTTTATTTACATTCTTGAACAATCATAAACTAAAGCAAAACTAGTTTTTCCCGTTCTTTTGAAGGATCAATCACATATTCATCATCACTGACTGACTCATACCTCTCAATATAGAGCATCATACCAAACTTTGATTTACTGAATGTAAGTGGGTTCATTTACAGCTGTTTATGCATATAGACAGGTTTTTCTTCTACACTAGAATTTGATTTACAAGAGGCAGTATCACTAGTTTTAGCATTAGATTTACTAGTTTTAGACTGTTTTGGACCATATGTGAACTTTGACTCATCTATTCCAAAATCAGACTTAGAAGGCATGTAGATTCTAGTCATTAGAGGGGGAACAGCATGCATTCCTTCATCTTTTGCAAATCTATCATTCACATGACTATCTTCTACATCACTAGACCGACTGTCAAACACACTTTCAAGAACTTCTTTTTCATAACTTAAGATACCTTCATGTATTTGATTTCCATACCCAAGTGTTAGGATTAATGTTTTCTTAACTTAGTACCAACAGTACAAATAGTTAGTACTGACAGTTATACTTAGTACCGACAGTACAAAGTATTAAGTACTGCTAGTTAGTTAGTACCGTTAGTAGAAAGTTAGTTAGTACCGTTGAGAAGATATTTAAAAGATATTTATGAGATATTTTAGAAAAAGATATGTAAGCCTATTAGGGTTATCCTTAGCATATAAAAGGATCCTCTTTTGGCATAGTAAGAAAATAGACAGTAAGAGAATAGACAGAGATTTACAGACGAATACACAAGCTTAGCAAATCATATACAATATCATAGTTAGCAATCTGTAATCCTCAAGAACACATTAATAAAGTTGTTATTCAGTTGTTCATTGTTTCTTCCTAGACATGTGATAAAATCCGCAATAACACATAGTATTCATAGTCCATTGTTTCTACATATTCCAGTTGTATTTATACATCTTGGCTATCATCCTTTATAGGCTGCAAAGATCCATTCCAGTGTTATCAGCACTCATCAAGTGTATCAAGCCTTGAGAAAACTCTGAATAAGAAGAACAGATAAAACCAGTTAGTCATCTCCAACCAACAAACTAACCATGCCTGAACACAAGATGAAACCACCACCACCACCTCACCATCAACCCAACAAACACCAACACACAAACTCTCAGAACAGTCTCAACAATAAAGCTGTCCTAATCTCAAAAAAGGAGAATATGAATATAGGCTATGAGATGAACACTATTTGGCTCATACAGACTATCCAATTTGGGAGGTTATCCAAAATGGGAATGGACCATTGTCATTTCACACATCTGATACAGTCATGACAAATTAAAAAATTATTACCTCCTAAAACATAGAAGAAATAGGCCAGAAGAAAGAAGAAAAGCTAGTACCACCATGCTATGCTAACCAGAATATCATCGCTAGCTAAATTCCATAAGATGACTGATGCAAAAGAAACTTGGAATGCCAAAAAGCCCAAGATTTTGTGAAAAGATGCATCCAAAAAGAGCAGAAGTACATCTGAAGCAACAGTATGAAGATTCACTGTATCCATACACAGATGGATTCACAAAGGATATGAGAGATTCCAAAGTCTCTCATCAGTTAAAGATTCATGAGAGCAGGTGTAACCCTACTGAAAGATGCAAAATCAGAAAATTTCAAATATCTCTACCTTCTGCTTTGGTTTATAGGTTCCTTAATTATGAGGAAACAAACCAGGAATGGACATCTCAGTTGATGACTTGTACAACAATCTATAAAAGTCATTTGAAAATGGATGTAAAAGGCCTCTACTGCATCTGTTCCAACTGCAAAATGTAGCATTTGTTTCTGAAAACACCAGCATACTAAGATTTTATTAACCAAACGCTTATGGTGTTTCAAATACTTCTGGTCAAAATTCAAAGCATAACTAACATCATCATATCCTTGCTGTAAGTCAATCTAGTTTCCTCAACTGATCATGAGGACTTAGACCAGGTTATGAATATGAACCTTGAAGAAATGGACTTAAATTGCAAGTGGCAATGATCCTCCATGAGAATAAAGAAAGTTCTACAAGAAGACTGGTAGAAAGCTACAGTTGATGCAAAAGAACTGTCGTTATGATAAAACCCAAAGTGGAATGCTAACAACTGCCACAAAACAGGCATTTTGTAAAGAGAGTGAAGAACACATGAAGATAACAGAGGAGGGAAGGATGGAATACGTAGAAAAAAAGATTGGAGCAAACTGGAAAGAAAAAGAGTCTAAAGCATTGGTGACAGTTTGACGGAGAAGTGTTGACTGGACAACTCAATCAGAAGATAATGAGAAATTTTTGCTTTCATGCTAGCAACACTCAGGATTAGACACACAGGACCTCGTTCAAATAGTGTAAGAGTCTTATTCTAGACCTTAAAAGACTATATGATTGCCTCAGAGAGAGCAAATTGTTTGATGCCCGTTTACATTGAACGCTAATTTTTAGCTTACGCGATTTATACTTAATTCATGAAATCATAAGCAAACGCGTACAACACTAAAAATAAATAGCATATTTATCGACGTCGTCAATGACTTGAAAACACAGGGTGTTATACATACCATAAGAAATTGTTGGCTAAAGCTCAAAAAGAAAAAGATGATTTAGAAGTAATAGTAGACAAATGGAATCATTCTTCAAAAAATCTTGGTAAAATAGTAAATCATCATATGAGTGTCAGGGATAAATTTGGGCTCGGGTATGGTGATTACATATATAGTGGGATTTTGAGTTATGAAAATGAAGTTTTTCAAAGTGTCTTTAAGAGCAATAAAAGTGATTTTGAAAATCCACCTTTGCATAACAGGCTTAATAAAACATGTGAAATGCAAGCAGTACCCCCACCCATGACAGGGAATTATCTGCCCTCTGGACCTAATATTGAAATAGATGAGTCACAATATACATATGGTCAAGAAAAGATGTAACACCCCCAAATTGGGTCGCAGCGGAATATGGGTCCGGGGCGTGTTACTTCATGAATCAACAACACAAGAGTATTTCTTGAGGACTTACCTGGTCTTCCTCCAGCTCGACAAGTGGAGTTTCAAATTGATTTGGTACCTGGTGCTGCACCTGTAGCACGGGCACCATATCAATTGGCGCCTTCCGAAATGAAAGAGTTGTCAGAGCAACTGCAAGATTTATCTAACAAAGGCTTTATAAGACCTAGTTCCTCACCCTGGGGAGCTCCGGTCTTGTTTGTCAAGAAGAAAGACGGATCATTCCGGATGTGCATTGATTACCGAGAATTGAATAAACTAACAGTGAAGAACCGTTATCCACTTCTAAGAATTGATGATCTGTTTGATTAGCTTCTAGGGTCGAGTGTTTACTCGAAGATCGACTTAAGGTCAGGTTATCACCAACTGAGGGTTCGAGAGAAACATTCCAAAAACACCGCTTCAGAACTCATTTACGGTCACTATGAATTTCAAGTTATGCCATTTGGTTTGACGAACGCACCTGCTGTATTCATGGACCTTATGAATCGGGTGTGCAAACCATATCTGGATAAATTTGTGATTGTCTTTATTGATAATATTCTAGTATATTCAAAGAACAAGCAAGAACATAAAGAGCACCTTAAGCAAATCTTAAGAATAGCTTAAGAAAGAGGAGTTGTATGCAAAGTTTTCCAAGTGTGAATTTTTGGATTCCTAAAGTACATTCCTAGTTTCACGTGATTGAAAGTAAGGAATCCACGTAGGATCCCGCCAATATCGATCCCATTAAAGATTGGGCTTACTCCTAAGTCACCAACAGAGATTCATTAATTTTTAGGTCTTGGTGGGTATTACCGGAGATTCATTGAAGGGTTTTCGAAGATCGCCATGCTAATGACCAAGCTTACTCAAAAGAAGGTCAAGTTTGTTTGGGGTGATAAACAAGAAGCAGCTTTTCAACTGTTGAAGTAAAAGTTGTGCAGTGCACCAATCCTGGCCTTGCTTGAAGGAAGCGAAGATTTTATCGCATACTGCGATGCTTCAAAGAAGGGTTTGGGCGCTGTGTTAATGCAAAGAGAAAAGGTGATTTCTTATGCATCACGCCAACTAAAGATCCATCAGAAGAACTATACAACTCATGATTTGGAACTTGGAGCAGTAGTGTTCGCTCTCAAGATTTGGAGGCACTACCTGTATGGAACCAAGTGCACTGGTAATTACACTGATCACATAAAGAGCTTACAACACATTCTAAGTCAGCAGAACTAAACATGAGACAACGCTGATGGTTAGAGTTCCTCAGTGATTACGATTACGATTACGTTGCTGATGCTTTGAGTAGGAAGGAACGAGAACCACCATTAAGGGTTCCAGCCCTAGTCATGACTATTGGCTTGGATCTTCCTAAGCCATATATCCTAAATGCTCAGGGACAGAAGGCTCCGAAAGCCGAAGAACCTTAAGAACGAAGATGTTGGGGGTATGTTGGTTGAAAATTCTAAAGATCCAGAGAAATTCAAATAAAAAGTTTACAACCACAAAGCGATGGAACTCATGGCTTCAATGGCAGAGTTGGTTACCATTTATGGTGCTTAGGACTAGTGATTATGCAACGAGTCCCACAGTCAAAATACGCTATTCATCCGGTTCTGACAAAATGCAGCCAAGATATAAGATGCGATATTGGTGGTCCAATTGAAGGCAAAACATCGCCACCTATGTTTAGCAATTTTGACCGGTGCTAAGGTCAAGGCTGAACATCCAAGTCCATCAACGATTGTTTTGGTACAAACCCAAGAAAGATACCTGAATGGAAATGGGACAACTCACTATGGATTTTGTCATGAAGCTCCTAAGTCTCGTAAGGATACAACGACACTATTTGGGTTGGGTGATTGGTGACCGACCTCACTAAGTCTAGCAATCTTCCACAACAGCGAAAAGACATCAAAAAAACTACAATTGTGAAGAGAGACTGATCTCCTATGGATAAACTTGCAATAATATACCTAAAGGAGTTATCACGAGGATGAATAAACCTGTTCAATCAATTTGTGATCGCGACCCAAGGTCGCATCCAATTTCTAGAGTTACTTCAGAACGCTTTAGGTACTAACTTAGATATTTTGAGTATTGCATACCAACTCACAAACAGACAACAAATCGAGAGACACTATTCAAGACTCTCAAGGATATGTTAGCGTGCTTGTGTGCAATTACTTTGGAAAAAAGGTGGTTAACCAATTGCCATTAGTCAGTTCTCATATAACAAAGCTATCACGCTAAGCATCAAGGCCGCAACCATTTAAAGCACTTTAAAATGGATCAAAATTGTTGTCACACACTATTTTTGGACCAAAGTTGGAGAACTTAAATCCGCTCGGTCCAGAACTAATTCAAGAGAACGATTGAGAAAAACATCCAAATCAAGCAAAAGGAAGCAAGCCGCTTCGGATCGAAACAGAAGAGTTATGCCGATCTGAAGTGTAGACCGATGGGATTCCAAGTCGTGGATATAGTTATGCTAAAGTTTCTTCTTCCTCCGATTGAAAGGGGTCGTGATTTTAAATAAACGTTTTGGCAAACGGGGGAAGTTAAACCCTAGGTATGTTGGACCTTTCAAGGTGTTAGAAAAGGTTGGAGAGGTTGCTTACAAGCTCGAACTTTCAGAAGAGTTAAGCAGGGTTCACAATACATTTCATGTAGCCAATTTTGAAAAAGGGTGCAATAATAAAACCGGACGAACCGTTAAGCCATATCCGTTGGATGGACTTTCATTGTGATAACAAAGCCTTAGTTTGTTCATGACCCCTTGAGTTCATGACCTTGATGTAAAACGGTTGAAAGTGAAGCACTGCATCCATAAACAAGGTTCGAATGGAACTCCCAAGAGAGGTCGCTCGATAACTCGTAGGGATCGATGAAGACCAATTCCGGAAGAATTACCCACATCTGTTTACAAAGACCGCACCGTTGCATTTAGGCATAACACCCCGTTTAACGGGGGAAGTCTATAACACCCCACATCTGTTTACAAAGACCGCTCATTTAACGGGGGAAGTCTATAACACCCCGTGTTTTAGGAACATTGACGTCGTCAATAAATTCACAATATATCTTTTGTATTGTACGCGTTTGCTTTTAAATCGTAAACGTTAAGCTAAATCGCGTAAGCTAAAAATGATCATTCAATGTAAACGGGAATCAAGCTATTAAACGATCACATCAATCAAGTATTTGTTTATTTTATTTTTATCGGTTACGTAAAGTGTTTACGTTTCGCGATAAATATGCATTTTAGGCAATAAAACGGCGTACATACAAAAGAATAATTATTGTGAATTTATTGAACGACTCAATGTTCCTAAAACACGGGGTGTTATTAAAATAAAAGGGGAAGAGGGGGAAAAGAAAAAGGGGGGGAAAAATACAAGAGAAAGGGGGAGGGAGGGGGGGGGGGACAAAAAAGGGGGCGAGACGTCCCCCCACGCTAAATGAGCGAAATCTTTTGTAAACAAGATGTGAGGGTTGTTATATAAAAGAAAAAAAAATGAGGAAGAAGAAAGAGATAAATAAAAAAAGGAATAAAAAAGGAGGGAAGCACAAGGAAAATCTTTCCCCGTTAAACGAGGTGTTTATGACAAAATGCAAACGGTGCCCGGATCTTTGTAAAAGATGTGGGTAATTCTTACCCCAAGGAATTGGTCATATTATAAAGAATCACAGTTCCCACGTACGAACATCAGAGACATCACATTCGCAGTTGCCATCGAAAACCTTTGATTAATGGAATTGCAGCTATCACATCAAACGAATTTAAACTATCACGGATCCAAATAAAGACAATGCCAAGAATAAAATAAACAAAACAACAAACTAACCAACCAATAAAAGAAAAAACATCATACCCATGAGCTCAACGGATACTATCCTTTACAAAAAACTGAAGCTTGTTATCAAAATGAAATATAAATCGGTGACAACATCCAACGGAAAATGGCTAACGGATTCGGCGGTATAGCAGGATCTCTTCTTTCACTTATTCAAATTGGATACATGAAATGTAATGGTAGAACAAACCTGCTAATATAACCTTCATGAAAAGTTCGAGCTTGTAAGGCAATAAACCAATAAAAAAAAACACATAAAACATCCAAAACAAACAAACAAAGTACGAAAAATGCAATTATTTTAAAACAGAAAATAAAAAAAAAAACGAGCCTAATCGTTAAGAAGTGGGTCCCGGATTCCAAAACAAAGAGACAAGGCAAAGACAATCTTGAAATTGATTCTGAAGACACACAACAAAACAAATCCACCACCCGCCTCCCTCCCCACATACCCCACCACAATATACCGGAAGCTCCATCTCATCCAACCTTTCTAACACCTTCAAAGGTCAACATACCTAGGGTTTAAAAAAAATTATTGGCAGAAACACAATAAAATAAAAAAAAAAAAAAAATAACCATAAAGTACAAAAATAAAAAACAAAAAACAAACAAACAAAACCGTAAAAAAAAATAAAGAAAAAAAAACTAATACAAAACAAAAAAACAAAAAAAACAGGCAAAAAGAAAATACCAAACAAAACAAAGAACAAAAAAAATAAAAAAATACATCAAACCAGCACAAACAAAAATAAAAAAACAACTAACAACACAAATAGAAAGACTTCCACCCCGATATGCCAAAACGAACCATAGACTCCCTTTCAATCGCAGAAACTTTAAAAGCCATAAAAAAAAAAAAAAAAAACAAAAAAAATTAGCAAAAATAAAACAACATCTAAAAATAACTCAAAAGCTACAAAAAAAAAAAAACCTAATATACGAAAAAAACCTTACCAATAAACCTACTTACTGAACAATACAACTAAACAAACAACGAAAAACACTAATAAAAACAAAAAAAAAACAAAACACATTATCCACCGAAAACTTGGAATATCCTACGGCTTTATAGCCACTCAGATCGCATAACTCTAACTCTAAACTCACTGCCTACTTAATCTTAAACTCATGCGAACATTATCCATCCTTTCAGCTCTTGACACTACTTCCCACTATCTTCAAATCCCTAACCTCTTACTCTTAAATTAACTCTTAAACTCACCGACATTATAAAACTCTATCTCTCTTTATTAAACTCTAACTCTAACCTCCCGAACTCAAGTCTCTACTACAGTATGTGTAAAGCTCTAACTCATCTCTCTCATATCATTTAACTCTTTCATCATAAGTTCACCTCCTTGAACCAAACTCATCTACACTACTCAGCCTACTCATACTATGTTTGATAACACTATTTGTAAGAGCGAACTTGACATCCTTTGCTTGATTTGGATGATTTGCTTCACCGTCATCTTGAAATTAGTTCTGGACCGAGGATTTCTCATTTTTATTGTTATAAATATTTAATTTTGTTAACATTTTAATTTAAAAAAAAAAATATAGTATTTTTTATTTAATAATAATTCTATTAAAAAAATAAAAATTAATTAAAATGTATATATTATATAGTTATATATATAAAATTATTATTGGAAATTAAAAAAAATTTATATATATTTATATTAAATAGTTTTTTTATATTATAATTTTTTTTATTTTTATTTAAAAAATAAATTTTGTTTAATTTTATTATATATTTTTTTTAATATATTTTATATTTTAATATAAAATTTTTTTTTTGAATAATTTTTTATTGTTCTTATACAAAAAAAAAAAAAATTTTATATCTTATTTAACTATTGTTTTTTGTTTATTTTTTTTTATTAAATTATTATCTATATTTTTTAATATAAATAAAAAAAAAATTATTTATAATATTTAAAACAATCAATTCTATAAATAACTTTTTATTTATTTTATTTAAATTTTTTATAATCGTTTTGTGTGTTATATGAAAGCTTATATTGAAAAGAAAATTGATTTTTTATTTATATTTTGGTATTTTCAAAAGCTTCTCAACATACATTGTCCCAGACCAAATAGGTGAACAACACTTTTGAGCCATAAAGTACGCTAAATGGTGCCCCTAGATGCTAGCGAGATAGCCTATAATGTTATAATGAGAACCACTCGACTATGGCAATTGGTATTAACCCAACTTTCCAAAAGTCAATTGCACAGCACAAGCAACATAATCCTTAAGAGTTTGAATAGATCTACATCAAGAATTATATCTGATCTGCCATTGTGTGATGGTATGCAATACTCATATCTAAGTTAGTACCTAAAGCCGATTCTGATGTGAACTCTAGAAATTGGATGCCGAAACCTATGGTCCGCGATCACTAATGATTGAAACAAGAAGAATATTCCATGACGCCTACGTGATAACCTCCTTTTAGGTATATTTCTTGCAAGTTTAAGATTCCATAGGATCAATCGCTCTCATTTGTTGATGAAGATTGCGAGACTTCAGCGACAGTCGGTCCATACAAGTCACCCAAATAGTGGTCGTATCCTTACGAGCGACTTAAAAGCAACAAAAATAAAAATAAAAATAAAAAAAAACAAAATATAAAATATAAATATCTACATTAAATTTTCAAGACAGTTCTTGTTTGATGAGTTGCGAGCCAGATTATAAATGACGTTGTTACACAACTTAAGGTTTTTGATGAATTTCCTCGATGACGGGTGAGGTTCGATAGTTGGTTGATCTTTTCGTTTGGAGTGGTTATACTGCTATGCGAACCCTTGTGTGGGCAGGCAATTATTGACAGTAAGATATTTTGTTAAAGATCGTTGGAATTCAATGTGTAACTTTGAGTTAACATGAGTATGGGGAGGACTACTTGAAAGATAAGTATCCTTGATTAATTGTTTGGTAATGATAGAGTTAAACTTTTTGGTTAAATCTCGGGACAAGATTTCTTAAAGGATGGGATACTGTGACAACCATGACTTGAGCAGGTTAGTCAAACCATTAGTGTTGACTTATGTATCTGTTGCAATGTATAGTTTATGTGTTTATATGAGTTTATGTGGATTATGTAGGAAATTGGAAATCAATCTATTGAGTGTGATCATCTCAATGAGATTAGAATGGTGGTGAAATTGGTTGAATTCATTTTGTTCACTTTTGGGTGATAAGGAAATGATTTAGAGATTTAAGCGTTTTTGTGATTTATTGTGTAAGTATTATTACGTATACGTATTTTTGTGTTAGTGATTTAAGGAAAGTTTAGGTTTTAGAAGTTGGGTTAAGAAAAATGTAATTTTTGTTTTTTGGAAATTTTAGGTGAAATAAAATGAAGAGTTATTTATTTTAAAAGTCTAGTAAATTGCGTTTACGCAAAAAGGTATATGCAAATAAGCTTAGATTTTTATAAAAACTTAAGGTAATGTTAATAAGTAAGTAATTAGTAAATAAATAAAAAAATAAAAAAATAAAAAGAAAAGAAAGGGTATTCGGCCGGTTTGGATTAAAAAGAAAAAAAAAGGAAAAGGAAACAACAATTATACCATAACTAGGACTCCAGGTGTATAAATATCATACTATAACCCCTAAAAACAAAATTCTCCCCTCCTATAGCTTAGTTCGGCCGAATCCATGAGATGAGAAGGAGAAAAAAATTAGGGTTTGCTTTTGTGAAGAAAACAAGTTCTAAGGTAAGTTTTAATTAATCTTTGTTAATTATTAATCTTTAATCATGTAATAATTAATATGGTGGATAATTAGGGTTTCATTAAATCTAAAATTAATGAGTTATAATTATGTCATAATGATTAGGGTTTGATTAGGGTGAGTTTGATGCGAGTGTTAGGGTTTAATTTGCGTTAGAACTTGATTTAGGTTAGGGCGGAACTTAAGGCTGTGTTGTTTGGCTGTTATCTCGATGATGGTAATAGATTTTGTCAATTTTCTGGTGTCTATGATGTAGCTCAGAGAGTCTAGTTTCCAGAACATCTGGCCTCGAAAGTTTTTAAGGTCGGGAAGTCATTCAAATGTTAGTTACGAGTAAAGTTTTCAAAGCAGTAAGTTCGGGTCAGATTTAGGTCAGATTACGAGGTGTAAAACCACCACTTAAAATTTGAATTAGGATTAGACAACCTACAAGAGTTTAGTTCTATGTGTCTATTAAAAATCCCTCAAAGTAGAGCTTCTGATTTGGAGTCTAAGTATGGTTTTTAGGTCCAAACTTTTTAGTGTTCGTTCAGATCCGAAACTGAGTAGTTAAAACTTTGATTTTATTTGGGTTACTTAAGGGGGGAAATAAATTAGTGGAAAAATCTTGAAGATAGTAAACTCATGAAATTGAACCTGTGATTTTTGGTAAAATTTATAAAGCTCAGTAGGTATAGTTTAGAAAATGGTAAAGTGATGTCAAAATTCTGCGTTTTCGGGTAAATTGTAAGACTTTGGAAAAGTGTATAAACATGTTGGTTAAAGTTGGGCATGGTGTCATGGTGACCCATGAGGGTAATTAAACACCATATACATGAATCATTTGATTGTTACATGGGCATAAGTATTTGGCTTGGTCGCGTGTAACACGTGTTTGTTTTGATTGTTTAGTTTCGTGCAAGGATTTGGAATTTGCTTAAGCATCAGGTGAGTTTCATAGCCCCTTTTTCATATGTTTTCTTAGGGTGAAAATGATGCTACGAGTTTAAATGTTTTAGTTACTGTGATAATGTGTTTTAAATGAGGCATGGACTATACGTGACTATTGTATGTTATGTGCTACATTCTATTATGACATGGATCATGGGACACGTTCCGTTCCCTTGTTTGTTGTGCTTGAGCGTGACCATCTCAAGGCATTGATGGATTGTCAGTAGTGAGCGTGATCATCTCATTGATGTGGATTGTTGATAGTGAGCGTGATCGTCTCATTGTTGTGGATCGTGGGACACGTTCCGTTCTCTTATTTGTGATGTTGAGCATGACCGTCTCAACATGGTTTGGTGTGTTTGCATTAGCTTGTACTATAACACCCTGTGTTTTCAAGTCATTGACGACATCAACAAATCTACTATTTATTTTTAGGGTTGTACACGTTTGCTTTTAATTTCAAGTATCAAGTTAAATCGCGTAAGCTGAAGAGTATCGTTCAATGTAAACGGGCATCAAGCAATTATACGATCACATCAATCAAGTATTAAATAATTATTTTTAGAATCAATAATGGTCTTTGTTTATTTTATTTTTATCAGTTACGTAAAGTGTTTACGTTTCGCGATAAATTAAGTATAGGCATTCCCGGAACCACAAAAATATTTCTACACTTCAACAAATACCCACAATTGTACCCAATACCCAAAGTTTTATTAAACTTTACCCAAGTTAATATCATATGTCACCTTGTTCATAGGAAAAATAAAACAATACATGAATCATGTACAAAATAAACTCTTTATGTAATATCTACAACTAGTAACTTACATATATGACACTAGGTATGTTGTTAATATCAAAAAGTTTCTAGAAACCTTCCCCCCCCCCTCTCTACCCACGGCACAACAACAACTAGGAGACCAAGATCACACAAAAATCTTCCACTTGGTCTTGTACAACATATCCTCATTAAACCTAGCCATACCATGTTCCAACCTAACCATAAGCTCTCCTTAAAATCCTCATCTTGTTTCTTAAACACTATTGCAAACTTTTTGACCAACTAGCTCATATATAATACAAGTATACTTGTAAGAGAAAACATACAACACAAAAACACTTGGTGAAAATCAAAACAAACCTCCCTTTTTTGCTCTTTCATAGCCCACAGCTCAAACCACCCCTCTATAATAATCCATACAAATTTTTCTTCAACATATACAAGCCATCACACATCATTCCTAAGATATACTAAGGTATTTGCAAGCCTTGGTTAACCATTTACAAGTCTTGAAGCAAGAAAGGAAGCTAGGGTTTCTGGTTTCAAGTGTGCAAGCTTGGGTTTAAAGTCTAAACAATGGTTTAGCATATATTTTTCATTGTCATCATTCATCACTAAGGTTACCTAAAACCTTTATCTTTTCATTTTCATGATATGTATATGATATTCTATATAGTAAGATCACCATTTAGGACTTTTAAATATGTAAAAGGGGTTTTTACATGTGATTATGCTTTTGTACACTTTTTCATATGATATTAGGTTGATAATATCATGATATAATGTGGTTATAAGTGTTGTAACTTGTTGGTTAAGTGTAAACATGTATATGTACAAATTAGGGTTTTAAGGATTTCTTAAGAAAGTTGTGATTAAAAGTATCATTATGGAACTTGCTAACTTGGATATTTGGACAAGATATGAACTAATGGACTTTAATATATATAAGACATATGACATATGTAATTATAAAAGGCCTGTGGTAATTATTAAGTTGGAAAGTATAGAAAGTAAGTTATAAAAATAAAATTATACAAATAAACTTAAAAAGACATTTAGGGGCTGTTTTGGTTTGTGTCCTTTGACAGCCATATTATGACCTATAAAGATAGTACACCTCATGACGATTCCAAACAGATAAGAAACTCGAAAAACGGATTAATAACGAAAAAGATACGTTAATTACGAATTATATGTTAATTAAACGGGTTTATAAAATAACTTTTATAAAAATTATATAAAACAGAAGGTTTGGTATTTTTAACAAAATATACATAATTTTTGGATTCCAAAACAATAAGAAACGTAATTTTTCGATTAAAAACGAAGAAGTTATGAATTACGCAAGTTTATATACTTAAAATGTATAAAAATATTTTTATAAAAAGTTACTGTTCATGACAGAAACATTAATTTTTGTAAACTTCATAAATAAATATAAATTTCAATTACGAGAACGTGCTCGAAAGAATTTCTAAAAATGGAGCTAAAACGAATAATATACGACGTTTACGATAATTCGAGTTTATAAAAGTAATTTTATAAACTATGAACAGTAAAAATTACTGTTCATCAGTAGGCCCTACTTTATAAAAATGTGATAATTTTGATAACAAAGACGTGGTCGAAGGAATTGCATTTAAGGGTTTTACGACAATTAAATTTATAAAAGTAAATTTATAAAACGTCATGAACAGTAAAAGTACTATTCATCAGAATGTTATAAAATATAAAAATGTAATATTTTTATATATCATCCCAATACGAAGACGTGTACATAAGAAACGCGAGAAACGGGTTTAAAACGGGAAAGTTATGCTAGTTTTACTAAAACGATAATTATAAACGTTTTCACTTTATAACAACGATTTCTAAATTACAAATAGACGGTGATGAAGCTATTGTATGTGGTTTTAGTTAATCAAAGTACTATATTACTAGGGAGTTTCATAATGAGGCCTCTTCGGGGTGGCGTATCGACGAGTTGTTGGATTTACGATTTAAAGTGTCCTAGCTCCTCATACGTCACTACATGACCTCTTAAATTATGATAGCCCGAACGATAGTATGAAGTAACTAACATAGACTTGTATATGATGTTAGTTAATCAAAGCGATTAGTGCTTATACGACCTATGTTTATTTAGGTTGCATTCGATCATTTACGTGACACGTTATCTGTGATAATTAGATTATCAGTAATTCAAGGTGAGTTCATAGCCCCACATTTTTACGATTTCAACGATTTATAACTTTAGGGTAGAAACATGCTTTGTATATTTTATATTGCTTACGTGTTTGCCTAAGTAGCGATAACCTAAGTTGAGCCCATTATCATGAACTGTCAATTACATAGATGTAGTTGTGAATTACATTATGTGAGCGCGAATGTTATGAATAGATCTATTTGGGATTGACCTCCCCGTTCGGGTGATTAGCTATCACCGGGAACGAACGTTATAGCATGTCGGATT